>PVJA010010306.1:0-32646 GCA_004027025.1 Myocastor coypus
TGCCTTTTTTTTTTTTTTTTTTTTTTTTTTTTTTTTTTGCGGGACCGGGGTTCAAACTCACGACCTTGCACTTGCCACACAGGCACTTGTGCCTCGGAGCTATCTCCCCAGCCCAAGAATTTTTTTTCTTGTTTCAGAACTTTTGTTTGTTTATTTATTTATTTTTATGGCCGGTTCAGCCTTGCCCTGAGGGCAGGGCTGGCGCAGCATGTGATGCTGGGGATCGAACCGCGGTCCCTGCAGCCGCCCAGGCTTTCCTGCGCAGGCGCTTTAGACCACTGAGCCATCCTGCTGGGCTGTTTTTGTCTTTTTGAGACAGGGTTTTACATGTAGTTTAGCCTGGCCTTGAACTCAGATTTTGTAGTCCAGGTTGTCACAGTGCTAGGATTATAGGTAGATGTGTAGCACTTCTACACCCAGGTTTTAGAACTATTCTTTTTTCTTTTTTCTTTTTTCTTTTTTTTTTCCTCACCTTTTTGAGACAGGGTCTTGCTATGCAGCTCAGGCTGGCCTTGAACCCACTTTTGAAGCCCAGGCTAGTCTCGAACTCATACCAATCCTCCACCTTCAGCCTATCAAGTGCTGGGATTACAGGCTGGAGTTACTCTTAAATTGGGTTTAGGAGGTACCTTGGTCCTAAAGGTTGGCTTGGAGGACACAGCTCAGGGAGGCAACCACAGTTAATTTATTATTTGGAATAATTATTGCTTACTTTTTTTAAATTTTTTTTTTAAGACAGTGTCTTGCTGTATACTTGAGGCTGACCTTGGACACACTGTGTAGCCCAGACTGACCTCAAAGTCATGACAGTCTTTCTCCCTCAGCCTTTTTTTTTTTTGTCTTTTTGAGACAAGGTCTCACTATGCAGTTGAGGCTGGCCTTGAACTCACTTTTGTAGCCCAGGCTGGTCTTGAACTCGCACTGATCCTCCTGCCTCAGCCTCCCAAGTGCTGGGATTACAGGCATGAGCCACCACGCCCGGCTGCCCTCAGCTTTCTGAGTGTTGAAATTATAGGTGTGTTACCATGCCCAGCCATCCTTTACATTCTTTGTGGGGTTTTTTGTCCTTTTGAAACAGGGTTTCTCTATGCATTTCAGGCTGGCCTTGAGCTTACTTTTGTAGCCTAGGCTGGTCTCGAACTCACACCGATTCTCCTGCCTCAGCCTCCCAAATGCTGGGATTACAGACGTGTGCCATTACGCTGGGCTTATCTCACCATGCCCAGCTCATCCCTTACATGCTTAAAGACAATTTCCACTGAGCTGGTTTCCCTTTCCCTTTCTCCTCTCCCTTCCCTTCTCTTTCCCTTCCCAAGATCTACCTGGGATTAGAACTAGGTTAGAACCCTCTGCCACCACATCTAGCTGTTTATTTTTTGAAACCCTTGAGCTCACTGTGTAGGCTGGCCTGTATTTTTGGAGCAGTCCTCTTGCCTCAGCCTCCCTAGAGCTGGGATTATAGGTACGCCACCACTCCCAGCTGAGTTAGTTGTTAGTTTTAACTGGAAAAAGACAGTGCTATATTTTAATTCAGTGGACATTAGAAGTTAACTCCTGTGTCCTAAGGCCAGCTATTACATGCCATTATTTCCCATAGTCAATTTATGGCATCCATTTTTCCCTACTATACTACTAAGCAAGTAGTTCAGGAAGGGTAGACTTGGTTGAGATAGGAGGATCATCACAAGTATGAAGCCAGCCTTGGCTAGTGAGTTCAAGGCCAACCTAAATTACAGAGCAAGACCCTGTCTCAACAAACAAAAGGGAAAACAAAGTAGGGAGTTTTGTTTTTTTTCTGAGATTACAGGTGTGTACCACTAGGCTGTCTGTTTTCAAGGTTGATCTTGTTCCATACTGTGACCAAAGAAAAGTTCTGTTGGTCCTAGAGGCTTGCCAGAATGAGGAACTCATCTCTCTAGCTATGTCTATGTTTAGGGTCTTGAACATGTTGGGGGCTGTCACACTGAACACCAGCACATAGCAGTCTGCCCCGCATTAGAAGGCCATGCTGAGGCACTGGAACCCCTCCTGATTGGCTGTGTCCCAGGTCTTCATGGTGACTCATCTGTTGTCCATCCTCACCTCTTCAGTCAGGAAATCTGTTGTGGCTTTGTACTGGTTGCTGAAGTATGGTTCTTGAGTGAAGTCTTTCTGACTCCTGAATCTTCCAGAATGACAACCGTCAGCAATACTCTTTCTCAAGGTTATCCTTCAAATGTGGCCACTGTGCTTGCTGGGCTGAGTGGGATGTGTCACAAGGGTTCCTGCTGAGGAGACAAATGAGGTCAGGGGCAGAGAAGGCCAAGTTGTAGTTCCCAAGGCTCCACCTTGCTCTCCCAGCCTCCAACAGTGCTGCCAGTGCCAGCACCTTGGATTTTATCTTCCTTCTTTTATTTCTTGTTATTGAGAGTTTGATAATAACTCAATGTGAATAAAAGTAAGGGAAAACTTACTAATATCTTTAGGTAAAGGTATAAGTAGAAAGGTACATTATAAGTATTTAACACCAGTGTGCATATCCTTTGACCCAGCAATTCCACCTTCGGATGTATTCTCAGAAGATGGAAGCATGTTCAAGTGCTTCTGCTTAGACAGATGCAGGGTCCTGGTGGAGGGGGGTCGTTGAGATTGAGATTGGACTTGGTGGTTTGTACTTGTAATCTCAGTACTTGGGGAGGCAGAAAAAATAGGAAGGATCACTATGAATATGATCTGTGTAGTGAAACCCTATAGACCTTGTACTAAATACATTTAAAAAAAGAAAAGAAAAAAAGATGCAGAGATGTATGTGAGTGTACCCTGGAGAGCAGAACATTTAGGATTCTTGGCACTTTAGTTTGCTACACATAGCAGGGGCTGAGGAGGAGGAAGAATTAACCACTGAAGCTGAGCTCTCCCAGTTCTCTTCTCATCAGTTATAAAAGCAACAGGGCTGAGTATATAGCTCAGTGAGACTCTGGGTGCATTCTCAGTCCAAAAGGAAAAAAAAGTGATGAAGTACATTATGCTTTTTATTTTTATTTTTTAGATAGGATCCTGCAATGTAGTTCAGACTTGAATTTATTTATTTTTATTATTTTTTGTCTTTTTGAGATAGGGTCTCGTTATGCAGTTGAGGCTGGCCTTGAGCTTACTTTTGTAGCCCAGGTTGGTTTTGAACTCGCACTGATTGGCCTGTCTCAGCCTCCTGAGTGCTGAGGTTACAGGCGTGCGCCACCATGCCCGGCTCCAGACTTGAATTAATTAATTAATTAGTTAATTAATTTGCATCACCGGGGATTGAACTCAGGCCCCAGAGCTTGTCAGGCAAGTGCTTATACTACTGAGCTATTTCCTCGGCCCCCAGAGTTGAACTTATTATATAGCCCAAGCTGGCCTTGAACTTGTGATGATCTTTCTGCCTGAATGAAATAAAACGAGCAGAGGCATGGTGGAACTCACAGAAAGTGTTGGTGCTCTAAGAGCCTGAGACAGGATTACCAAGTATGAGTTCAGGCTGGGCAAGTTGGCAATTTAGCAAGATCTTCTGTCAAAAATAAAAGGACTGGGGATATACCACAGTATGAGGCCCTCGGTCCAGTGCCCAGTTTTTTTTTTTTTTGTTTGTCTTTTTGAGACAGAGTCTCGCTATGCAGTTGAGGCTGGCCTTGAGCTCACTTTTGTAGCCCAGGCTGGTCTCGAACTTGCACCAATCTTCCTGCCTCAGCCTCCCAACTGCTGGGATTACAGACAGGCATGCGCCACCACGCCCGGCTCCAGTGTCCAGTATTACAAAGAAAAAAGAGAGATACTTGTTTATGTGTCTAGAGGTATACCTTATGTGTGTCATTTGTGAAGCCACTAAGGAAACCCAGAATGCTGAGTCAAGCCACTTTTTTTTTAAATAAAAATAATTTTTAAAAAATGTATTTAGAGCCGGGCGTGGTGGCTCACGCCTGTAATCCCAGCACTTGGGAGGCTGAGGCAGGAGGATTGGTGCGAGTTCGAGACCAGCCTGGGCTACAAAAGTGAGCGCAGGACCAGCCTCAACTGCATAGCGAGACCCTGTCTCAAAAAGACAAAAAAAAAAAAAAAAAAATGTATTTAGGCTGGACGTGGTGGCGCATGGCTGTAATCCAAGCATTTGTGAGGCTGAGGCAGGAGGATTGGTGCGAGTTTGAGACCAGCCTGGGCTACAAAAGTGAGCTCAAGGCCAGCCTCAACTGCATAGCGAGACCCTGTCTCAAAAAGACAAAAAAAAAAAGTATTTAGTACATGGTCTACAGGGTCTCACCACATAGGTAGGACTTGTAGTGATCCTCCTGTTTTCAACCTCCCCACTGCTGGGATTACAGGGGCATGCTACCACGCCCAGTCTCAATTGCAGTCTTGGGCCGGCAGGATGGCTCAGTGGTCTAAAGCGCCTGCTTAGGAAAGTTTGGGTGGCTGCAGGGACCGCGGTTCGATCCCGGCACCACATGCTGCGCCAGCCCTGCCCTCAGGGCAGGCTGAGCCGGCCATGAAAATAAATAAACAAACAAACAAAAGTTATGAAACAAGAAAAAAATAAAATAAAAAATTTAAAAAAAATCAATTGCAGTCTCAGTGCACCCTGGGGGCCTGGTTGGCACTTTGGCATCCTGGGGTTGGAACCGGGCTCCTTGGGTCTGCCTAAGCAGATGCTTTAATCCACTGAGCTATTCAGCTGGCTCCAAGAGCTAGTTTTGACTTACATTCTACTAGATCAGTGGTTCTTAACCAAAAAATAATTTTGGTGGCTACTTCAAAGCTATAATTTTGCTACAGTTATGATTTGGAATGGCTTTAGGTGACTCCTGTGTTTTTGGTCGTTTGCAAACCCCCCCCCCCCCCCCCCCCCCCGCCAGGGTCACAACCCACAGGTTGAGAACCACTGTACTAGATTGTTTTACCTCTGCATTATATTCCTCTAGCCCCTTGGTACTGGGGGTAGAATTCAGCTAGGCCCTTTACACTGAGTTACATCTACATGGGCCTTTTTATTTTATTTTATTTCTTTAAACTTCATTTATGTTATGGGTGGCTCAGCCTGCCCTGGGGCTGGGTCTGGTGCAGCATGTGGTGCTGGGATTGAACCATGGTCCCTGCGGTTGCCTAAGCTTGCCTAAAGCAGGTGCTTTAGACTGCTGAGCTATCTTGCTCGCTTTTCTTTTGCTTAAATTGGGAACTTTCTGTGTATTTCAGGTTTGCCTTGAATTTGCAGCAGTCCTCCTGCCTCAGCCTCTCAAGTGCTGGAATTACAGGTGTGTATCATCCATGCCTGGCTTTAAAAACACTAACAAAAACTTTTTTTTTTTTGTTCAACAGTGGTGAAGTGGTATGTTCAGTAAAGGCAAGAAAAAACCAGGCTCTCCAGAGTAAATTTGAGCCAAGTAAAAGAAAAAAGGTCAAGTAAGAAAAAACAAGAGAGAGAGAGAGAGAGAGAGAGAGAGAGAGAGAGAGAGAGAGAGAGACAGAGACAGAGACAGAGACAAAGAGAGACAGAGACAGAGACAGAGAGAGGGAAGTACAGCATAGTGTGAGCTACTATGGAGAAATACAATAGCAAAAACACTTTATAAACAACAAGGTCTAAGTTGTACAGATTGGCCTCAGAATTACATATGAGAACAATATGGGTAACATAGCAAGATGCCCACTCAAGTAACAAAAAACAAGCTCAGGATTAGAGTGTTGGAATAGAGACATGTGTCATCATATTGGCAGTGTGAATTAAGTCCAGAGGAGAGGAGAGGCGAGGCAGCTGATGGCATTATTGTGACTGAATTGTTATATAGTGGATCTGATACTGTCAGACACTGCTTAAGCTGTCCTCTTGTAGCTTGAGGACCTTGCAACTCTAGGATCTGCTTTTCCTCTAGAAGGGAAGCTCCTGAGAAGAGAAGATACAACTTTTTTTTTTTTTTTTGCAGGACCAGGTTTCAAACTCATGACCTTGCACTTGCCAGGCAGGCAGTTGTGCCACAGAACTATCTCCCCAGCCTCTGATAAAACTATTTTTAATCTAAAACAAACATGGCTTTATGTAGTAATTTCAGCCTTCACTGTAACATTTTATTCTATTATAACAAACAAAATCCTTTTTTTACATATTTTGTATATGTAGTGTTTCTAGAGGAAAATGCTTTAAAAATATCCTTGCAGCCGAGCGTAGTGGCGCACACCTGTAATCCCAGCACTTGGGAGGCTGAGGCAGGAGGATCGGTGTGAGTTCCAGACCAGCCTGGGCTACAAAAGTGAGTTCAAGGCCAGCTTGAACTGCATAGTGAGACCCTGCCTTAAAAAGGCAAAAAAAAAAAAAAAATATATATATATATATATATATATATATATATATATATATCCATATCCTTGCTTTCCTAATCTTGGGAGTTAGGGACCTGGTAAGAATATTTGTTTGGAAATGGTACTTTGGTTCCTTCTAGTCTAGTGGTTCTCAACCTTTAATGCTGTGACCCCGCAATACAGTTCCTCATGTTGCGGTGACCCCAAACCAGAAAATAATTTTGGTGGCTACTTCAAAACTGTAATTTTGCTACAGTTATGATTCGGAATGTAAATACCTGATATGTATTATGTATTCTCATTGTTGCACATCAAACATAATTTAAACAGTGATTAATCACAAAAGCAATATTTAATTATATGTTGAGAAATATTTATTACTAATTCCAATAAATAACATTTCACCATGGCATAGCATGGGTTTAAATATATATTTTCTGATAGCTTTAGGCAACCCCTATGGTTTGGTCATTGGACCCCCGCCAGGGTCGCAACCCACAGGTTGAGAACCGCTGTTCTAGTCTGTAATCCTAGAAGACAGTGCACAGGTGCAAAGTCAGCATTGGGGCAGGGACTGTGTTGTATATAGCTATTAAAATCAGAAATCCTGCCTGTCTTTCTCTTCTTTTATTATCCCTGCCCTCCCCTTCCCACCCCTCCCCTTGCCCCCTCCTCCCTCATCTCCTCTCACAAGACAGGGTCTAGTGCAGGCTAGCTGAACTCACTAGTCTGGGCTGGCCTTGAATTTGAGGTAATCCGGCTTCAGCCTTCCAAATGCTGGGATTACAGGCATGTACCACAAATGCCTAGCCTGCCTGCCTGCCTGTGTGTCTGTCTTTCCTTCTTTCTTTCCTGCTTTCCTTCCCTGCTCTCTTTCTTCCTTGTACTGATAATTGAACTCAAGCCCTTTACATTGATATTTATTTATTTTGTTGGGTTGGGGGAAGACAGGATCTCCCAAGTTGCTAAATAGCTTAAACTAGATTTAAACTTGAGATCCTTCTTCCTCGGTCTACCAGAGTGCTGGGATTGTAGGCATGTGCTTCTGCATCCAAATAAAATTTGAAAGTATTTTTTCCTTTTTTGAAATAAAAAATTATTTTTTTCCATGATTTAATACTTTTATTATTTAAATTTAACAACGGTTATATTACATATTTTCATCATCAGATCAGTTTATTTATTTATTTATTTATTTTTTTGTCTTCTTTTTTGAGACAGGGTCTCCCTATGCAGTTCAGGCTGGCCTTGAGCTCACTTTTGTAGCCCAGGCTGGTCTCGAACTCGCATTGATCCTCCTGCCTCAGCCTCCCAAGTGCTGGGATTACAGGCATGTGCCACCACGCCCGGCAAATTTTATTTATTTTTTATTTTTTATTTTTTTTCTTGTTTCGGAACCTTTATTTGTTTATTCACTCATTGTTATGGCTGGCTCAGCCCGCCCCAAGGGCAAGGCTGGCGCAGCATGTGGTGCCAGGGATCGAACCGCGGTCCCTGAAGCCGCCCAAGCTTCCCCAAGCAGGTGCTTTAGACCACTGAGCCATCCCGCCGGGCCCCAAAGTTCTTATATTAGGGAGACTATACAATATTTATGCATGTAGGTCTGGTTTATTTCACTAATGAGTATATGTTCAATATACATCCATTTATATATGAAGTCTTCAAACTTATTCTTTTTATTTATTATTTTTATTCTTGTTTCAGAACCTTTGTTTGTTTATTCACTCATTTTTATGGCTGACTCAGCCCGCCCCGAGGGCAGGGCTGGCGCAGCAGGTGGTGCCAGGGATCGAACCGTGGTCCCTGAAGCTGCCCAAGCTTCCTCAAGCTGGTGCTTTGGACCACTGAGCCATCCTGCCGGGCCCAATCTTATCATTCTTTATAGATGACTAATAGTCCATTGTAGCTGGGCGTGGTGGTGCACGCCTGTAATCCCAGCACTTGGGAGGCTGAGGCAGGAGGATCGGTGCGAGTTCGAGACCAGCCTGGGCTACAAAAGTGAGCTCAAAGCCAGCCTGAACTGCATAGTGAGACCCTGTCTCAAAAAGACAAAAATAAATAAGTAAGTAAGTAAGTAAATAAATAAATAAAATAGTCCATTGTATAAAAATACCACATTTTTTTTTTTAACCATTCTTCAAATGATGGGCATTTTGGTTGTTTCCAAGATTTTGACTATTACAAATTGGACTGCTATAAACATAGGTGTACAGATACCACTATGGTATGATGTTTTCAGGTCTTCTGGGAAAATTCCCAGTAGGGGTATAGCTGGATTGAACGGAACTTCCAATTCTAGTTTTGTAAGGATCCTCCACACTGTTTTCCATAATGGTTGCACCAATCTCCATTCCCACCAGCAGTGGAGAAGGGTTCCTTTTTCCCCACAGCCTCTCCAGCATTTGTTGCTGGTTGATTTCTTTATGATAGCCATTCTTTCTGGGGTGATAAAAAATTATTTTATTTTATTTACTTTATTTTTATTTTATTTATTTGGTACAGGGTCTCACTGTGCAGCTCAGACTTGTAGTGATCCTCTTGTTTTCAGCCTCCCCAGCTCTGCGATTACAGGAATGCACCACCTTGCCTGGATATTTTTTTTTGAAGAGCAGCATGTATTTATTGAAAGATAGCTTTGGTCTGAGAGAGGGACAGAAGGAGTCCCGAGTGGGTTGCCCTGTGAAATTTTAACAGTGAGGTAATACTATTTTGTAATCAGCAACACATATTCAACATTTCCTTAGCTGTTCCAGTATCGCCTTATTAGGTTCATGTGGGTAGACTTGGGACTGACTTGATTTATCCTGAGGGCAGCTCTCGTTGAGGATGTACTTTATAGTTTTCTGTACTCTAAAGTTGCTGTTTTTCCCTTTATAATTTTTTTTTCAATTCTTTTATTGTTTAAATTTAACAATGGTTATATTACATATTTTCATCATAGGATCAGTTTAGATTAATATATATAGGTATATAAGATTGATCAAACAATTAAACATTAACCTTTCTAAATCCACATTACTTTTTTTTTTCTTTTCCCCCTTTTTTTCTTTGAAAGTTGACATATTGCATATTGTCCTCACAATCATTCTATAGAGTGCAGTGTGTGGGCATGACCCACCTCCCTATTAATGTTGCATAGAAAAAAGAAAGAAAGAAAGAAAAAGAAAACAGGAAAGAATATACTTCTCTTTGGACTAAGAGGAAGCAGATACATATACAATCAAAGGTTTTGCAATTGCAGTGTGCCACCAGTGAAGCTTGTGACATTGGATGCTATTGAATCTGAGCCTCCTAAAGCTCATCTCACCAGTCTAGCTCTGCTTCCCATGCATTGTAATTAAGGATTTTTTTTTTTTTTTCTTGCTGGGCCCTTTATAATTAATAACTTATTAATTATAGGGGGAGCATTGAAGTATATCCTCAGCCTCTTTTTTTGAGACAGGGTTCTGCTAAGTTGCTGAACTGCCTAGGCTGGGCTTAGACTTGTGATCCCCTCTCAGCCTCCCTTGTAGCTGTGATGACAAGTACAGGTGTACATCACTTTGTCTGGCACTTGTGTTCTCATTGTTTGAGTACTAACTTTCCAGTACAGTAAGATTTTGCATAGTCCTATGCCCGAGCCCAGGTTCTGTTCTGTATTATGTGGTCTTCTTCATCTTTTTTTTTTTTTTGCGGGATTGGAGTTCAAACTCACGACCTTGTAGGGGTTTGAACTCACAACCTTGTATTTGCCAGGCAGGCATGTTTTGTTATATTTGGGGTCTTGCTATCTTACCCATGTTGTTTCTCTTACAGTATTTGTGGGCTCACATGATCCTTCTGTCTCTCAACCTCTTGAAGTAGAAATCATTAATCTTGGTATCATCCATACCAAGATTTGGATGCATGGTATATTTGTTTATTTACTGGAAAACAAACAAACCCTGATTTTCACCAAAGTGACTTAAACATAGGCCTACAGGCTTACTTAGCTTAAGTGATAAGAATGCTTGCCTAGCATGTGAGAGGCCTGGATTCCATCCTTATCACTGCACAAAATGGACTTGATTTCACTTTATTCATGTTGTACTTGAATAAAGGAGTTTCAAGGGTGTCCAGTTCTTGATTTTTGTTTTAAGTGAAAAAGTGAACATGCGATAGACTTTGTGTTGTTCCCCCATACCCCAGTGATAGAGGTTGTACTCAGTTTTCATGGTGAGCTACATCCCCAGCCATAGTTTAAGCTTTTGAGGCTGGGTATTGTGGCACATGCCTATAATCCCAATATTCAGGAAGTTGAGACTTGAGGATAACCACGAGTTCACGGTCAGTCTGGGTTACATAGTGAAACTCCATCTCAAGGAAAAAAAAAAAAAAAAAAAAGCATTGTCGTAGATTGCCAACTGGTGTTCAACTTGTTATGCCCAACAGAACTGAACCAGCATAGTGCGGGTATGGGAGGCCCACCTGAGGATCGTTGCCAGCAGCAAAAGAGGCAGAACTGGAGGAGAAGGAGGGAGGCTGTTTAGGGAAGCTGTTTGGAGAAACTTTTGGGAACCTGTTTTCTTGGACTGTTCTGAGAGAGGACCTTACCCTGTTGGCTTTCTTGATGAACTTGGCTGTTCTTATTGGAGGAGGAGGAGGAGTTCAGGACCTCTTTGTTTCTGAGAATGCCCATGTTTCACATTGGGGTAACTCAAATCCTCATCTTGAGCATTAGAGGCTCCAGAGGGGAAGATGGTACATAGCTCAGTCTCTTGGAGAAACTTGTTACATGGGCTTTCCTGGTGGAAACTCAGCTTTCTTCATCATTGCAGCAGCTCAGGACTTCACTGTTGCTGAGGATGACTGTGGTACTTTTTTCTTGTTTCAGAACTTTTTTTTTTTTGTCTTTTTGAGACAGGGTCTCACTATGCAGTTGAGGCTGGTCCTGAGCTCACTTTGGTAGCCCAGGCTGGTCTCGAACTCGCACCAATCCTCCTGCCTCAGCCTCCCGAGTGCTGGGATTACAGGCGTGAGCCACCACGCCCGGCTTCTAACTGTGGTACTTTTTTGGGGGAGCTACCTTGAGTATTGCTTTCTGGCTGTGGTAAAGATCTCTCAACCTGCTAGCATAGATCCTTCATACTGCTGGCACAGATTTTTTTTTCCCCCAGACTGGGGATCAAACTCAGGATCTTGCACTTACCAGGCAGCACTTGTGCCCCTGAGCTGTCTTCCCAGCCACCAGGCACAGATTTTTCTAGCTTCTACCTTTGGACCTTGTTATGGGTTCTAGGCCTCCCAGTTGTACTTGTGGGAGGATTATTATGAGCTCTAGGTCTTCAACTGGACTCATGCAGGATATTATTGTAGGATTCAGGCCCCCAGTTGGATTCTTTGGTCTTTAATGTGTGGACAGATGTCCTGCACTTTTGGTATGTGATTCTTTGGGCGACTCATTATAAAATAATCATACAAAATGTGTGTCCTTCACTGTGTTATGCCCCTTGCAAAACCCCAAACTATGACAGGCATTCTGGGTTTCAGACATTTTTTTTCTTTTTCTTTTTTTCTTCTTGTCTTTTTGAGATAGGGTGTTGCTATGCAGTTCAGGCTGCCTTGAGCTCACTTATGTAGCCCAGGCTGGTCTCAGACTCCCAAGTGCTGGGATTACAGGTGTGTGCCACTACACCTGGCTACATTTCTTACCTAGATAACAATCACAGTCCTTAGCAGGACCTTTTTGAGATCTCACTGTTACTGCCTACCCTGGCCTGCCTAAGAATGGGGGGCAAATAGTAGGCCATAGGCTGCTCAAAGATGTTTTTCTTCCCTGAGATGTAAGCAGCTCTCAGTTTTCTGCTACTTTGCCAGCCAGCCTTAGATCAAGATCTAATGTTTATCCCAGCCCTTGGGAGGCTGAGGCAGGAGGATCAGTGTGAGTTCGAGACCAGCCTTGGCTATAAAAGTTAGCTCAAGGCCAGCCTGAACTGCATAGTGAGATCCTGTCTCAAAAGGACCAAAAAAAAAAAAAAAAAGATCTAATGTTTAGGAAATGCTTAGAGGAAAGAAAACCTAGACTTCTTTGGGATAAGGTACTAAAAAGCTCTTGAATACATTCATCGGTTAACAGAATCTGAAATATGCAAAGATACCTGAAAAAGTCATTGAAAAAAAAAAAGTCATTTTATTATTTATTTATTCTTGTTTCAGAACTTTTGTTTATTTATTTTTATGGCCAGCTCAGCCTGCCTTGTGGGCAGGGCTGGTGCAGCATATGGTCCCCGGGATTGAACTGCGGTCCCTGTAGTTGCCTAAGCTTTGCTAAGCAGGCGCTTTAGACCACTGAGCCATCCTGCTGGGCCAAAAAAGTAATTTTAGACTGTCAGAAATGCCACATTCAAAAGTGCTAAGGAGCTGGGCATGGTGGCTCACGCCTGTAATCCCAGCACTTGGGAGGCTGAGGCAGGAGGATTGGTGTGAGTTCAAGACCAGCCTGGGCTACAAAAGTGAGCCTAAGGCCAGCCTGAACTGCATAGCGAGACCCTGCCTCAAAAAAAAAAAAAAAAAGCTAAGGGGCTGGTGAGATAACTCAGCAGACTAAAGCACCTGCTTAGTCAAGCTCAGGGACTATGGTTCAATCCCTGGCTTCACATGCTGCCCCCAGGGTGGGCTGAGCTGGCCCCAGAGTCTGGGTGTAGTGGTGTACACCTGTAATCCCAGTGCTGGGGAGGCTGAAAACAGGAGAACCACTATGAATCTGAGCTGTGTAGTGAGACCCGGTACATTAAAAACAACCAAATACATTAAAAACAAAACAACAGAAGTGCTAAAGAGCAGGAAGTTCTCCAGCACACTTCTGACCTCAGAGTTTCCACCCACAAAATTGGTACAGCGGCTTGAGGGTAGGTTCCATCCTGTGAGATGAAACCACAGCTAATTCAGTGAAGGCTTATTTCACTTTACAGATCTACTTTTCATGTTACTTACATTTTATTTACAAATCTAGTACAGTTTATTTTCTCTTACAGACTAATAATTCAAGGGGTGACCAAAATACAGTGAATTTTTTTTTTTTTTTTGTCTTTTTGAGACAGGTTCTCGCTATGCAGCTCAGGCTGGCCTTGAGCTCACTTTCGCAGCCCAGGCTGGTCTCGAACTCGCACCGATCCTCCTGCCTCAGCCTCCCAAGTGCTGGGATTACAGGTGTGCGCCACCACACCCGGTTTACAGTGAATGTTTAAGTGAAAAAAATTTATTGCAGTAAAACGCATTGCTAATAACTCCTCTCAAATACTCCCACTCCCACTTGAACAGACTGTGTCTTAGGAATTGTGATAAAAACTATGAATGCTGCTGAGTGCCAATACATGCAAAGTCAGGTTTGTGAAAAACATAAGAATGTGTACTCTTTCACCTGATCTGGCACCATGTAACTTCTGGCTTTTCCCCCAAAGTCAAAATGGTTGTGAAAGATGAACATTTTCAACTGGATATGGTGGCACATGGCTGCAGTCTTAGTTTTTGGGATGTTGAGGCAGGAGAATTGCTATGAGTTTGAGACTCAACTAGAATGAGACCAGTCTCAAAAAAAAAAAAAAAAAAAAAAGTTTTAAATTGATTCAGAACATTAAGGCAGTTTCAGTGGGGTAGTGAAAAATACTCATGAAGCTGGGTGTGGTGGTGCACGCTTGTAATCCCAGCACTTGGAAGGCTGAGGCAGGAGGATCTGTGTGAGTTCGAACTCAGCCTGGGCTACAGAAGTGAGCTCAATGCCAGCCTGAACTGCATAGTGAGATCCTGTCTCAAAAAGACAAAAAAAAAAAAAGAGAGGGAGAGGGAGAGGAAAAGAAAAGAAATACTCATGAATGAGGAACTTACAGAACTGTTTCAGAAAGTCTTCAGAGCTGGACATGGAGGCACATGCTTTTAATTCTAGCTCTGAGGAAGCCAGGGCAAGAGGATTACCATGAGTTCAAAGCCAGCCTAGACTATAAGGTGAGATCTTTTCTCAAGAAAAGAAAAAAAGTCCTAAGAATGATGGGATAAATGTTTCATGCAAAAGGATAGTTTGAAGGAGTATTAATGGCAATGTTATCTTTTACTGTAACAACATTCACCGTTAGTCATAGGTTATTCTTGCCCAGTTTGAATTTATGATCTTTCTGCCTTAGCTTCTGGGTTATGAGAGGCATGAACCACCATAATATACTGTTTGTTTGAGATAGGGTCTCTCTATGCAATTTAGGCTGGCTTTGAGCTTACTTCTGTAGCCCAGGCTGGTCTCAAACTCACACTGATCCTCTTGCCTCAGCTTCCTAAGTGATAGGCATAATACACTATTTTTTTTTTTTTTTTTTTTTTGGTCTTTTTGAGACAGGGTCTTGGTATGCAGTTCAGGCTGGCCTTGAGCTCATTTTTGTAGCCCAAGCTGGTCTCGAACTCGCACCAATCCTCCTGCCTCAGCCTCCCAAGTGCTGGGATTACAGGCGTGTGTCACCACGCCCGGCAATACACTTAATAAGACAGATCCCTTGCATTTATCATTTGTTTACTATCCTTTTTTTTTAAAACTGACAGTTTGCAATCCTTGGATTCTAACATTCAGGAATTAATTTGTAAGTAACTATGGAATGGAAACCAATGTTTTGCTTTGTGCTAAGGGAACAAAGATGACAGGGTGCAGAGCATGGGAGGGAGGACAGGATACCTTTGAGGGTTTCTTCATGCAGATTTTGAATATAAACTGTCTCGAGACACTAGTTGGTGTCTCCTAAAGCTGTGAGCAGGAGGGAAGCATCTGGGTGTTTTCAGGTTTTTTATTTTTATTTTTTTAACTTTATTTATGTAGCTGGGTGTGATGGCGCACGCCTGTAATCCCAGCACTTGGGAGGCTGAGGCAGGAGGATTGGTGCGAGTTCGAGACCAGCCTGGGCTACAAAAGTGAGCTCAAGGCCAGCCTCAACTGCATATCGAGACCCTGCCTCAAAAAGACAAAAAACAAACAAAACAAACAAACAAAAAAAAACTTTATGTTATGGCCTGCTCAGCCTGCCCTGGGGGTGGGGCTGGTGTAGCATGTGGTGCAGTGATCGAACTGCAATCCCAGTGGTTGCTTAAGCTTGCCTAAGCAGGCACTGTAGACCGCTGAGCTATCTTACCAGCCCCATTCAGTTTAGTGGTATAGTGGTGCAGGGCATGCTTATCTACATCTGTGCTCTGGCCTAAGAGCAGCTCAGCACCTTCTGCTGGGGAAGTTGCTAGAATAAGAGCTGGTAGGGGCTGTCCCAGAAGCCATGCCTTGGCCAGTTCATGGGGAGCTGTGCTCTTGGAAACCTCAATTTACAGAGCAGTGATTTTTGAGAGTCTACAAAATTGTCTTTTTTGGCTGTTTGTGTCAACCTTTGGAAGTATGCACCTCATATTGTCAGGGAAGTTTGTGATTCTTCAGAATTTGTAGCTGTGGCAAGGCTGAAGTAAAGGGTCAGTTTCAACCTGCTGTGGGAAAGAAGGACTTCTTTTAGGAAATCCTGAACAGAGGCAGTGTGTACTAGTTTTGTCTTGTCCTTTTTTTTTTTTTTTTTTTTGTCTTGTCCTTTTATAAATGAAGTGTGTTGATCTGGCAGTTTCTGGCATGAAAGAAATGTTTTTGATGGTCAAGCTCTAAGAACATGGCTGAAAGGAATGTGTAGGTCACAGCCTTAAGCACTGAAGTTTGAAATACTGTTGAAACACTTGATGCAGTGGCACCTCAGAGTGAATGTCCAATAACTTTCAGTTATCATGGGCTGGAAGACCCTTTCTTTTCAGCTTCTGAAGCATGGGGGTGGGGGCTCTGGGTCCTAGCCCTATAATAAAGGACTGCAGTTAATGTTGGGCAGGCAGGATATACCAGATAGCTGGGATGATTGAGGCCATGGTAACATGTCATCTCACTTCTGATCCTTGTAGACAGCCAGGAAGGTCAGTAGCTGGTACAATTTTTCTAAACTCTGGGACCAGGGTTCAAACTCATGACCTTGCACTTGCCAGACAGGCACTTGTGCCATGGAGCTATCTCCCCAGCCCCCCAGTTTTTCTAAACTTTCTTTACTGGTCAGGTTAGGGTATTAGTTCAGAGCTATGAACTTATTTTTAATATTTTGTAGTGCAATAGAAATAATTCCAAGCCGGGCATGGTGGCGCACGCCTGTAATCCCAGTACTCGGGAGGCTGAGGCAGGAGGATCGTGTGAGTTCGAGACCAGTCTTGGCTACAAAAGTGAGCTCAAGGCCAACCTGAACCGCATAGCGAGAACCTGTCTCAAAAAGCCAAAAAAAAAAAAAAAAAAAAAAAAGAAATAATTCCAGAAAGTTATGCTTTGCTTTGCTCTGTTTCTTTTCAACACAGGATTTTGCTGTACAGTGTGGGCTGGCCTCAGAGTCATTTTGTAGCTCCGGCTGGCCTTGCACTTGCAGTGTTCCTCCTCCCTCAGCCTCCTGAGTGCTCAGGGCCACCATACCTGGCTTTTGTCTTAGATATGTAAATGAAGTGACTATTGCCTTTATCCTTGCAAATTGTTTGGGGAATTTAGTGTAAGTCCTTTCTCTGTACTCTGAGGATATAATCAAGTACCTGCCTACTCCGTGCCAGGCATCTTTTGGAGGAGACAGCAGTGGGGTAAATGCTGCAAGATCAAAGCAGTGGGCCACTTCTTTTCTTCTCAGGGCTGCTCTCATTGTCAAGGTTTGACCCCCCAAAATAGTGATGATCCTATCCTCACAGTGTAGCTGCCTGCACTTTTACCTTGGTGCTGAATTGGGGAGGGGGTGGGAAAATGAGAAGGAGCTAGGGGAACCACATGGCAATTTCTAGTTTACAGTAAGCACCTACTTGAAAAATGCCTGTTGATGATACATTGAAGTGTAGTCCTGTATACTGTAGGAGTGGGAATACTGAGAAATGTGTTAACTTGTTATATGAATTTACACAGACCTAGATGATATAACATATTGTACACTTAGGTTATATGATATAATCTGTTGGTCCTAAGGTGCAGACCTAGGCTATAGCATGTGACTATTCTGAATCCTGTAGGCTATTTTTGTCTTTTTCTTTTTTTGTACAGGGTCTCACTACTAACTCATAGTGATCCTCCTGCTTGTACCTGCCAAGTGCTGGGATTACAGGTGTGTGCCACTATGCCCAGACTCCATCGCCAGCTTAGCACGCTCGAGAGCCAAGTTGGCGTGGCAGGTGCTGTAGGCTATTTTTGCAGAGTGGTATTTCTGTGTACTTTTTTTTTTTTAATGTATTTAGTACAGGGTCTCACTTTTTTTTTTTGGTCTTCTTGAGACAGTGTCTCCTATGCAGTTCAGGCTGGCCTTAAGTTCACTTTTGTAGCGCAGGCTGGTCTTGAACTCATATTGATCCTCCTGCCTCACCCTCCCAAGTGCTGGGATTACAGGTGTGTGCTACCATGCCCACTACAGGGTTTTACTTCTATCTCACTACCACACCCAGTCTCAGTAGCCCTCTCTGAAAACACTTTCATGCTCTGAAAACACTGTACACTTCTTTGGTTGTACTGAATTCATAAGAATGTTTCTTTATACCAATAATATGTATTGTAACTTTTTTTACTTTAGAAAGTTTAAAAACATTTCTTAGATTTTTATTTATTTTTTATGGGTGGCTCAGCCTGCCCTGGGGGTGGGCTGGTGCAGCATGTGGTTCCAGGGTTTGAACCTTGGTCTCTGGTTGCCTAAGCTTTCCTAAGTAGGCACTTTAGACCGCTGAGTCATCTCTCCAGCCCCTCTTAAAATTTTTTGACTCAGTAACATTTAGGTTAAAACAAGTAATTTTACAACTATACAAAATATTTTTTCTATTTTTATTTTATATTTTAGGGAAGGGTCTACAGAGTGTCCAGCATCTCACTACTAGATCAGACTCATAGTGATCCACCTGTTTATAGCTTCCCATGGGCTGGGGATTATGGGGAGTGCCATGCCAGCTCAATTGTTTCAGTGTGCCCCAGGGGCAGGGCCAGCACTGTAGGCCCAGAAATCAAACTTCAGGCCCCTGTGCCTGCTTGTAGTGCTTTATCCACTGAGATATTTGGCCAGCCCTAAAATATGTTCTTTAGATGGTATCTTCATTCTGTAAAGCTTCTGTGAGAAAATGTTGTTAATCAGTTAATTAGGTTCTTAGAACTTTAGGATACCAATTTGTGAGGGTAAATTCCCTTTGTCAGAGCAAAAATGCATTGGAACTGAGAATAGCTTTGATTTTTCGTAAAATCTGTGAGTCCATCACCTTCTGATCAACTGCACAGCTTTGATACCTGATTTCTCTTTAAGATCTTATCCTCCTGGTGTCTAGGTTTCTGCAGGAGCTGCTTCTTGAAATAAGTATCAGCGAGGTGTGTGAATTTTCATGTTGCTGATGACAAATTTCTGATGTGTCCTATGCAGAGGAATGTGATTACGGTTAAGGGGCCATGTCACAAGTAGCAAGCTACTGGCCAACTGCTTCAGGAAACTGCTGTGGTGCCCAGTGCAGATGATCAAGATGGCCCCAGGAGTTATGGTAGCTTGAAGTTTCTTCATGAGTTGACTGAATTTTTTTTTTTTTGCTGTGGCTCAACAGCTTCCGGGCACATCTTCATCAGGGTAGTAGCTAGGAGTTTTTTGAAACTCAGCCACCTGGGTATACCAACATTCTCATCACAAAGACTAAAACTGGATCTATATCCTTTACACAGTAAACTAAGTTCAAAATGGATTGAAGGCCTAAATTTTAAAATAGAAATATTGAATCTGCTAGAAGATAGACAAAACTCTTTGGCCCGGCAGGATGGCTCAGTAGTCTAAAGCACCTGCTTAGGAAAGCTCAGGTGGCTGCAGGGACCGTGGTTTGATCGCCGGCACCACATGCTACGCCAGCCCTGCCCTCAGGGCAGGCTGAGCCAGCCATAAAAATAAATAAACAAACAAAAGTTTTGAAACAAGAAAAATAAAATAAATTCTAAAAAAAACCCAAAACTGTAATTAAAAAAAAAAAAAAAGAAAACGGGGCTGGGGAGATAGCTCTGTGGTACGGGTGCCTGCCCCCGGCAAGTGCAAGATCATGAGATCGAACCCCGGTCCTGCCAAAAAATAGAAAAAGAAAATGGACCAGAACATTATATGCAGTATGTAAGTACTTAATATGTCAAATTGACCCTCAGAATTAGGGAAAGAACATAGTAGTAGTTCAAGAGGAAGAGATTAGAAGTAAGGTTGGAGGACAAAGGGGGATCACACCAGCTTTGAGAAACTGGTGCAGAAGACTGGAGGGAAAGAGAGAAAGAAGTGATAAAAAGAAAAATAGAACAAAATAAAACCACTACCACAGAGGCCTGTTGTATGTTATGAGTTGGTGCCAAAAGAAACAACGAGAAGACCCAATGAAGGTAGCTTCAGAGGTCTCACTGAGTTAGTCTCTCTCCAGTGAGCCCAGAGCCTCAAAAGCATCTCACTTTTATTGAGGGCTAAAAACAGGCTAAGGAATGTGCACGACTACTTTAATCAATACGGACTACAAATCATCATATCTTTCACCATATGCTTAACACTGTGTTCACATAAATGCTAACACAACACTTTAATGAGGGGAGGAGACAGCCGTTAATATCACAAGCAAGTGGGGGCTGGGGAGATAGCTCCGTGGCACAAGTGCCTGCCTGGCAAGTGCAAGGTCGTGAGTTTGAACCCCGGTCCCACCAAAAAAAAAAAAAAAAAAAAAAAAAAAAAAAAAAAAAAAAAAAAAAAAAAAAAAAAAAAAAAAAAAAAATATATATATATATATATATATATATATATATATATATATATATATATATATATATCTCACAAGCAAGGGATTGCAGAACAGGGCACCAGGAGAAGCCACCACCTGCAACCTTGAATTCCAGCTTTCCGGGATTTACAAATAACAGCTGCTTTCCCTGGGCTCTGTTTATTGTTTCCTGCTTCTTGGGACAATAATTGGGCTTTTGTCTCATCTCTGTGTTTCTATAGGGGCTGGCCAGATAGCTCAGTAGACTAAAGTGCCTGCTTAGGCAGAACACACGGGCTGGGTTTCATTACCAGTGTGCCATGCTGGCCCCACCCCCAGGGTAAACAAGACTGGGTATGGTGGCATGCGTAATCCCAGCATTTGGGAGGCTGAAAACAGGAGAATTACAAGAGTCTGATCTGTGTAGTGAGGCCTTATAGACCCTGTACTAAATACATTTTTTTTTTTTTTAAAGCAGTTTTTTTTTTGCCTTTTTGAGACAGAGTCTCGCTATGCAGTTGAGGCTGGTCCTGAGCTCACTTTTGTAGCCCAGGCTGGTCTCGAACTCGCACCAATCCTCCTGCCTCAGCCTCCCGAGTGCTGGGATTACAGGCCTGAGCCACCACGCCCGGTTTTAAAGCAGTTTATTAGGGCTGGGGAGACAGTAGAATAAGTGCCTGCCTGGCAAGTGCAGGGTCCTGAGTTCAATCCCCTGTACTGCAAAAAATAAAAATAAATAAATTTCTGGGCCAACCAGATAGAAAAGCAGATTAAAGCACCCACTTGGGCAGATGCAGGGACCTGGTTTTCAGTCCCTGGCTTGCCATGCTAGCCCTGCCTCTGGGGCGCACTGAGACAGCTAATGAGACTGAGCATGGTGGTGTGCACCTGTAATCTCAGCACTTGGGAGGCTGAAAAAATGGGAAGAATCACTATGAGTCAGAGAACCTGTATACCTAGAGTCTGTGTAGTGATATCTGTAGACCCTGTACTAAATACATCCAAAATAAACCAGTGCCACAGAGAAGCTAGAAACCATATTTGTACTTATATAAAAACAAGATCAAACAATGAAGGAGAGAAAAATGAAAAAGCCATTGCCACTACCACAACAAAAAACAAACGAGAGAAAAGAAAAAGTTTGACTTCCAGGTGTGTCTCTGTTGTCACTGGTAGACAACATGTGGAGGCAGAGTACTGGTCCATGTTGATTTATCCCAGAAAGCCAGCAGTAGCTTTTGGCGATGTAGTAGGTAATCTCATTGAGCCTGTACACCTTCTGGTGAAGACCAGACTCATTTGACCTGTAGCCATCAGTACACCTTTTACTGGCCAGAGCCCAGTTAGGAGCCAATAGGAACTGCTATGATGGAGCACCAAATTACCATCTTGGTGCCTGCCCTTAAAATAAACTTTAAGGATTTAAATAGAAGCCCATAAAATGTACCACTGAATGAATTTTAAGTGTATCTTTTAGCAGCTCTATGAGTTATGAGCACAGTTGGCCCCTCTCCAAGATGACTCGTGGACAAGTGCTTTTTTGTGTGGGATGACTGAACCCCCATCCTTCATGTCCACTGCTGCATCTCTCTGTGGAAGTTTCTTGCACATTGAGTCCTGTCTCAGGGAGAATGCCCTGCTGGCTATGTTTTTGGTGCTGAGGACTGAATTCAGGGCTTCCAGCTCACTAGGCAAGCATTCTACTGCTGAGCCAAATCCACAGCCATGCTGGTGACTTTTAATTTATGCTTTAGATTCTGTCTGGGTCCAGGAACCTCCTCATCTTCCTCATGTTGCTGCATACCAGCACCTGGACAACAACAGAGATTACTCTGATATTTTGGTGCCTACCCCTAAACCTTAAAGATTAAAAAAAAAAAAAAAAAAAGCCGGCCGTGATGGCGCATGCCTATAATCCCAGCACTTGGGAGGCAGAGGCAGGAGGATCAGTGTGAGTTTGAGACCAGCCTGGGCTACAAAAGTGAGCTCAAGGCCCGCTTGAGCTGCATAGTGAGACCCTGTTTCAAAAAGACAAAAAAAGACAAAAAAAAGATTGAAAAAAAAAAGCCCATAAAATGGACCATCTGAAACCAGGCTGTGGTGGCACATGCCTATAATCCCAACACTTGGGAGGCTAAGGTAGGAGGATCAGTATGAGTTTCAGACTAGCCTAGACTACAAAAAGTGAGCCAAGGGCCAGAGGTATGGCTTAGCAGACTCAGTGCTTGCTTACGTAAAAAGCCCAAGGCCAGTGAGAGCCTATCTCAAAAAGACAAAAAAAAAAGACCATCTGAATGAATTTTAGGTGTACTATTGAGTATCAAATAATGTTTAACTGCAGCATATGGTGCAGTGTAGTATAGAAGTATTTTCAATGAGCCCTGTCACATAAAATGTTAAAAATTTACTTAGATTAATAACCATGGTTCAGTAGAGAATGGCTGTTTAGCCTTGGATTTTGCCTTTACTTTTCCCTAGGACATGTTTACACCTGGATAAGTTTTTTTTTTTTTTTTTGGCTTTTTGAGACAGGGTCTCACTGTGCAGTTCAGGCTGGCTTTGAGCTCACTTTTGTAGCCCAGGCTGGTCTCGAACTCACAACGATCCTCCTGCCTCAGCCTCCCAAGTGCTGGGATTACAGGCGTGAGCCACCACGCCCGGCTACACCTGGATAAGTTTATACCTGGCTGTTAAATTTTTTTTTGCTTTCCAGCCGTTGTTAGAAAAAACTAAACCATCACAGGTAAACCTGCTGCCCTATGTGTGTACTTCTTTTTGGTATCTGTGATAAGTGAGAGTGTTCAAGAATTTTCCAAGTGAGAGAATTGTTCAGAGTTCTTTTCTGTTTGATGGGCTTTTTTTTTTAAATTTAATTTAATTTTTGCAGAACCTGGGATTGAACTCAGGTCCTTGTGCTTACCAGGCAAGCACTTATTCTACTGAGCTATCTATCTCCCTAGCCCATGGACCGTTATATAGTGCTAAAATTGCAAAGATGATTTTCTTTCCCACATATTTTTGCCTTTAACTTTTGTTTGTGTCACTCTGGTGCCCTTTATTTGTCCTGCAGTTCCTCAGTGGCTGCCCTCCATCATGGTGATTGTTCCACCAGCAGCCAAGGGAGGAACTCGTTCTTGAAGAGAAAACCTCATTCTATCTGTTAGGGTAATATCTTGAATTTTCATCAGTGACTTGACTTAAGACTGCCTTCATCTGACGTCAGGGCATGTAAGGGACTATTTTTAACTGAAAGCTGAGAAATTTGCCTGTCATTTTAGTATATGAAGCCTTAATAAATAGTGACTACACATAATTATTTCCATTGTGCTGAATATATTCTGTTTTCAATATAACATTTTTTATTTCTATTTATTATTATTTTTATTTATTTATTTTTTAAATTATGGCCAGCTCAGCCTGCATTGGGGTGTGGGGTTGGGGCAGCATGTGGTGCTAGAGATGGAACTGTGACTGCCTGAGCTTGCCTAAGCAGGCGCTTTAGACCATTGAACCATCTCACTGGTCCTGTTAGTTTTCAGATTGAGCTTTAGAGTAGTTAACCTTCTAGAAATTTTATATTAATCTGAGACTGTCAATAATTAACTTCTTTTTTTAAAAAAACTATTTATGTATGTATGAATGTATGTGTTATGGCCATCTCAGCCTGCCTTGGGGATGGATGGGGTTGGTGCAGCATGTAGTACCAGGGATTGAACTGTGGTCTTTTTTTTTTTTGTCTTTTTGAGACAGGGTCTCTATGCAGTTTCAGGCTGGCCTTGAGCTCACTTTTGTAGCCCAGGCTGGTTTCCAGCTCGCACTGATCCTCCTGCCTCAGCTGCCCAAGTGCTGGGATTACGGGCATGAGCCACCATGCCTGGCAGTAATTAATTTCTGAGTGTCTGGAAAAAGGACTTTTTATTAGGTGGAGCATAAAGTGGTTGTTTTAAGATTTTTGCTTCCTTCCTTTCTGCCATCCATCCATCCATCCTTCCTTCCTTTCTTTTTTTTTTTTTTTTTTTTTTCTGTATCAGGAATTGAACTCAGAGTCCTGCCTGCACTTGCCAGGCAAGTGCTTATTCTACTGAGCTATCTCCCTGGCCCTCTTCCCTTTTTTTGAGACGGTATTTTGCTGTGTAGTCCAGGCTTATCTTCATTCACTGTGTACTTCAGGCTAGCAGGGACATAAAATTTTATTTTAGTCTTTTTTAAAAATGAAAATCCCAGTTTCCTTAAACGTGTTAACAGTGTGAAAGGTAGCTGTTTGATAGCTTAAGTACTATTTTTAGTTAAATGCCTGTGGGGGAGCAAAGGCTTCTGGGAGTGGTGGGAGTGGACTCCTCTGCCTTATTTCATTTGGATATGTAACAAGTTGTCAGGTACTTGTGCCACGGAGCTATCTCCCTGTCCCCTGTTCCTTCGTTCTTGGAACTAAAAACTAGTTTTGCCAGAGCCTTTTTTTCTGTGTGTGTGGGACCGGAGTTCAAACTCATGACCTTGCACTTGCCAGGCAGGCACTTGTGCCATGGAGCTATCTCCCCAGCCCCTGCCAGAGCTTTTTTTTTTTTTTTTTGATATCTGAAAGTTTTATTCACTTGTGAGTTTTTTGCATATGTGGAAGCACTAGGCTGTTGTAAATTGCATGTATGTCATGTATACATTTTTTTTTTTTTTTTTTTTTTTTTTTTTTTTTTTTTTTTTTTTTTTTTTTTTTTTTTTTTTTTTTTTTTTTTTGTCTTGTTTTGTTTTTGTCTTTTTGAGACAGGGTAGTATTCAGTTCAGGCTGACCTTGAGCTCAGTTTTGTAGCCCAGGCTGATCTTGAACTCACCGATCTCCTGCCTCAGCCTCCCAAGTGCTGGAATTACAGGTGTGTGCCACCATGTCCAGCTACATGTGTTCTTGTATTAAATGGAAAACATTAACTATACTCAGTGCATCTGCTGCATGCATCACACAGGATATTTACTACTCTAATAAGAGTAGTGAGATTCTCTTGCAGGGCAGAGTGGAGCTGTTTCTCTTGGGCTAGGATTCCATGGGGATTAAGGCTTTCTATTTCCTGGGGTGGGAGGGTGTCTGGGCAGTTGGGTCATAAAGGGCCTGGTGTCCCTTGGACATGTTTTTTTAACCAGGTGACTTGCTTCAGTTGGTGTCTAGATAAGGTTGGCACTAGTGACTGGAAGGGCCTTTCTTGCCACACTTCTATCTCAGATGCCTGTGGTCCTAGCCAGTTCAGTGGTTTTGTTTTTGTTTTTAAACTTATGTATGTATATTATGGCTGGCTCAGCCTGCCCTGGAGGTGGGGCTGGCATAGCATGTGATGCAGTGGATCGAACCACGGTCCCTATGGTTCCCTAAGTTTGCCTAAACAGGTACTTGAGGCCACTGAGCTATCTTGCTGACCCCAGATGGTTTTGATTTTTGATCACAGGTACTGCAAAAGAAAAGAAATTGGGGGCCGGAGAGACAGCCCAGTAGAATAAGCTATAGGGTCCTGAGTTCGGTTTCTGGTACTACAAAAAAAAAAAAAAAAAAAGAGAGAGAGAGAGAGAGAAAGAAATTGTGTGTGGTGTTACATACTTGTAATCCCAGCACTTGGAAGGCTGAGGCAGGAGGATAGTTGCAATTTGAGGTCAGCTTGGGGTACATAGTGAGTTGAAGATCATCCTGAACTGCATAGTGAGGTGCTGTAATCTGCAGCAGAACTGACAGCATGGAGTTAGTAGTATGGTGGATATGGCCCTGGGTGTTGGTGTCCTTGTTGCTCCATGGATCTCTTGGTAGGAAAGTTGTGGCAGCTCCTGTCAGCTAGACTCTCCTGAGTCTAGCTGAGATTTGTTCTCAGAGGAGAGGAGAGGAGAAGAGAGAGGAAAGGACAGGAGGGAGGGGAGGGGACAAATGGATGTTTTTTTCCTACTGTGGTAATTGAGTGTGTTTACCTCTCTTTGGTCCTTTGATCTCAAAATAAGGAAGACAGTGTGGTGACCAAGTTTGTGGGTATGTGACCTATGTGTACCCTTTCTGAGGGCAGTTCTATAGTTGTGTGGGTACAGCTTACTGGTTTCCTAGCACAAGCAGACATGATCCTTGCTTTCAGAATAAGAAAGGCACAGGCTGCTTTTGACCAGTTGCAAAAAGATCTTTTCTTCTCTGTCCATGGAAAGCCAACATATGGTAGTAGGAGTTGTGCCCTAAGCATTGCCTGCCTACTAAATCAGAGCACTGAGTCATGTCCATGAAACAGATACCCCATGTCATCATGTGTCCAAAGGTAGCAGAATGAGCTTATGTTCCTGGTAGGGCAGGGTGTGTCTTGTTATTGATGCTTCTTTCACATAAGCTGAGAATATTTATTTTATGTATTTAGTACAGAGGACAGGGTCTCATTACACAGATCAGACTCAGTGATCTTCTGTTTTCAGCCTCCTAAGTGCTGAGATTATGAGTGTGTGCCACCACACAGTCTCATTCATTCGCATCAGGGGCAGGGCCAGCAAGGCATGCTGGGATCAAACCTGTTCCCTGTGGCTGTGTAAGTGGGTGCTTTAATCTGTTGAGGTATCTGGCCAGCTCTAAGATGATAATTTTGAATTGAGAATCAGAAAAGTGAAAGATCAACTGGATGTAGAATAAGTGGAAAAGTAAGCTGGGTGTGGTGGCACATGCCTATAATCCCAGCACTTGGGGAGGCTGAGGCAGGAGGATTAATGTGAGTTCAAGACCAGCCTTGGCTACAAAAGTGAGCTCAAGGCCAGCCTGAACTGTATAGTGAGACCTTGTCTCAAAAAGGCCAAAATGAATGAATGAATGAATAAATAAATAAATAAATAAGCCGGGCGTGGTGGCGCACGTCTGTAATCCCAGCACTCGGGAGGCTGAGGCAGGAGGATCGCTGTGAGTTCGAGACCAGCCTGGGCTACAAAAGTGAGCTCAAGGCCAGCCTGAACTGCACAGTGAGACCCTGTCTCAAAAAGACAAAAAATAAATAAATAAATAAATAAATAAATAAATAAATAAATAAATAAATGTGGAAAAGTAAATAAAGATATAGAAGAAATTTTAGGAGGGAAATGACATGTATTTTCTCCATTCATTGGTTAGGCACTGTGTGAGTGCTCAGTGTGCATTAGGATCACAACAGATTGCATCCCTGCCTTCCTGCAATTTAGTCTTGTAGTAATGTTGATTTAGCCTAGCCCTTTACTAATTAGAAGTTAAAGTACACCAGAAAGAAAAGGGCCGTTCGGCCGGGCGTGGTGGCGCACGCCTGTAATCCCAGCACTTGGGAGGCTGAGGCAGGAGGATCGATGCGAGTTCGAGACCAGCCTGGGCTACAAAAGTGAGCTCAAGGCCAGCCTCAACTGCATAGCGAGACCCTGTCTCCAAAAGACAAAAAAAAAGAAAAGGGCCGTTAAAGAAGGCACTTTATAACCATAAAGAAAACCCTAAAGTTATAATTTAAGATCGTGTGAAACAAGAAAAGTGGGGCAAGGGAGGCTGGGTGTGGTGCAGACCTGTAATTCCAGCACTCAAGAGACTGAGATAGGAGATTCACTGTGAGTAGGTCAGTGTGGGTTACATAGTGAGACCTTGTCTCAAAAAAAGAAAAGAAAAGAAAAAAAATATACAGCATGTTACAAAAGTGTTGCAAGATGCAAGACTGGGATATGGTAGTATACAACTATTATCCCAGAATTTGAGAAGTTTAGGCCAGAAAGATTGCAAGTTTGAAGTCATACTGGCCTTAACAGTGGGCTCAGGGCCAGTTTGGACTACACAGTGAGACTGTATCTCCAAAAGTAACTGTTAAGAGACTAGGACTTATAAAAATGACACAGAGCTGGGGGGTATAGCTCAGCAGCACAGTTCCTGCCTGGCAAGTGCAAAGTTAAGTTTGATTCCTGTTACAAAAGAAAGAAAGGAGGAAGGGAGGGAAAAGAAGGTTTGGGAAGCTATGTAACAGAAGGCTACCAGAGCTTGGGGAAGAGTAGGCATTGAGACACTTATGTAGAACTCTGTAGATGTTGTTTGGGGGCTGAGATCGGGCGCGTTCAGGGTGGTATGGCCGTAGACTGTTGTTTGGAATGAAGTGGTTTATGGGACTAGTGCCCACAGAGGCTTAGTCTTTGTCATTTGGTCCCTGTTAGTTTGTGTGCTGGGACTCTGGTGGCCTTATAGTGATAGCAGGGAGGAAAGATCTCCATTGAGGATTGCGGCTCTGAAGTCCTATGGAACTCCTGGTCACATGTGGCCTCAGAGACAGAACGAGGCAATAGAAAGAGGAAGAATGGTATTTTGTCTGCTACTTACCTTGTATTGATGAATGATGAGGCTTTGCCAGAGTAGAAATATCTCTAGCTTACGGAGGCATAGGAGTTTCATTGCCTTTTTCAGACTTCTGTTGAGCTGTTTCAGGTGTTGCTTTCCAAGTCCTTAAGGGGCAGGCACTGTCACAGAAACTAATTACTAACCCTTACTTTAGGTGCAGCCTTTGGGTGAAGACTTCAGATCTAAGGATGTACACAGACTCTGCTGTCAGGGACAGGATATGTGCAAACCTTACACAGGTGGGCAAGGATGGGCAAGGATGGAATAATGGGCAGAGTGAAGGGGCAGGGTCAAATGAGTCAGACACTTTCAGAAGGACAGAACTTTCCAGCTCTCACTGTACAAGGTGATGCACAATTTGTGAAGTTGAGGAAAGGGCACAAGGTCCTGGCCACTATTACATTTTTATTTTTTTAATTTTTTTTTGAGAAAGGATCTCACTATATAGCCCAGGATGACCTAACACGTGCAGCGATTCTCTTGCTTTAGCCTCCCAAGTGCTAGGATTACAGATGTGTGTTGCCATGCCTGCTTGGCCAAACCCTTCACTTTGATGTGTTTTAAACACTTTGCGGCTGGGCGTGGTGGCGCACACCTGTAATCCCAGCACTCAGGAGGCTGAGGCAGGAGGATTGGTGCGAGTTCGAGACCAGCCTGAGCTACAAAAGTGAGCTCCAGGCCAGCCTCAACTGCATAGTGAGACCCTGTCTCAAAAGACAAAAAACAAAAAAACAAACAAACAAAAAAAACCCCAAAATAAACACTTAGCGGAGGGGCTGGAGAGATAGCTCAGTGGCATAGGTGCCTGCCTGGTAAGTATAGGGTCCTAAGTTTGGTCCCTGGTACAAATAACAATAACAAGAAAAAACAACAACAATAAAAACTAACAAAAAACCAAACTGCTTAGCAGAAAGCAAACTATCATGTCACACATGTGAGTATGTGTTACCTAGCTTTGTCACATCTTAGTAGTCTTCATTTTTTTTTTTTTGTTTTTTGTCTTTTTTGAGGCAGGGTCTCGCTATGTGGTTGAGGCTGGCCTTGAGCTCACTTTTGTAGCCCAGGCTGGTCTCGAACTCGCACCAATCCTCCTGCCTCAGCCTCCTGAGTGCTAGGATTACAGGCGTGAGCCACCACGCCCAGCAGTAGTCTTCATTTTTATAAGAGCTATTTTAGGGGCCCGGCAGGATGGCTCAGTGGTCTAAAGCGCCTGCTTGGAAAAGCTTAGGTGGCTGCAGGGACTGTGGTTCGATCCCCGGCACCACATGCTGCGCCAGCCCTGCCCCGATGGCAGGCTGAGTCGGCCATAAAAATAAACAAACAAAAGTTCTGAAACAAAAAAATAATAATAATAAATTATTTTTTTTTTAAAAAAAGCTATTTTAGAAAAGCCTGTGGTGGCACATGTCTATAAAAAATAAAAAGGGTTAGGCATATAACTTGCTCAGTGTTGGTATTATAGGCTATGTTAATGCAGCAGGCAATATTTGAATCTTGATATTAGGATAAATGATTATTTTTCTTCAAACTTTTTTTTTTTGTCTTTTTGAGACAGGGTCTCGCTATGCAGGTAAGGCTGGCCTTGAGCTCACTTTTGTAGCCCAGGTTGGTCTCGAACTCGCACCAATCCTCTTGCCTCAGCCTCCCAAGTGCTGGGATTACAGGAGTGCACCACCACGCCCGGCTTTTTTTTTTTTTTTTTTTTTAAACAGGGTCTTGCTATGCAGTTTAGGCTGGCCTTAATTTAAGTTCACTTTTATAGCCCAGGCTGGTCTTGAATTCACATCGATACTCCAGCTTTAGCCTCCCAACTGCTGGGATCACAGGCATGCGACACCATGCCTGGCCCACCTGGGTTTTTTTTTTTTTTTTTTTTGTAATGGCCAGCTCAGCCTGCCCTGCCCTGGGAGTAGGGCTGGTACAGCATGTGTTGCCAGGGAGCAAAGTGGGCTCTGTGCAGTTGCCTAACTTTGCGTAAACAAGCACTGTAGACTACTGAGCCACTTCACCGGCCTTGTTCTAGGGTTTTTTTTTTTTTTTCAGGACAGGGGTTCAAACTCATGACCTTGTACTTGCCAGGCAGGCATTTGTGCCACACAGCTATCTCCCTGGCCCACCAGCCCTGCTTGAGTTTCATTGCTTATCCCATACAGATTTTAGAATGCTCTTGTCTATATCTATTTTTAAAAACTGTATGTATGTATGTATGTATGTATGTATGTATGTTATGACCGGTTCAGCCTGCCCTGGGGTGGGGCTGGCACAGTACATGGTGCCAGGGATTGAACCACAGTCCCTGTGGTTGCCTAAGCTTTCCTAAGCAGGCACATTAGACCACTGAGCTATCTTGATAACCTAGGCTTTTGTTTATATCTGAAAACAAACCTAAGAAACCGGTTTCTTGGATTTCTATATTACTTGTATTAAATATGTGTTAATTTCCTACCACTATGGTAAAGAGCGCATGGTTTAAAATAACATATACATTTATATTCTCCCAGTTTTGGAGGCTGGATGATGCAATTTGGCAGAATTAAGGTTTTGGCAAGGGCTGAGCTCCCTCTTCAGGCCTTGGAGTAGGCCTATCCAGTTTCTTCCTTAGTTTGCTTGCATTTATTGATTGATTGATTGATTGTCTTTTTGAGACAGGATCTCTCTGTGTAGTTCTGGGTGGCCTGAAACTGATGATGATTCTCCTGCCTAAACTTCTTAAGTGTTGGGACTATAAGCTTGGCTCTTTAATTTTTTTCTTTTCTTTTTCTTTTTTTATTTTTTGGAGACAGTTTCACTGTGCAGTTCAGACTGGCCTTGTACTGCAGCTGGGACTCAAACTTGCAGCAGTCCTCCTGCCTCAGTCTCCCGAGTGTTGGGGTTTACACTGTGCACCGCCATGCCTGGCTGTTCAGTTTTTGTGCTTCTTTCTCTGTCTGCCTCCCTATCTCTCCATTGAAGATTGAGTCCAAGACCTTACTCATACTAGGCAAGCACTCTTATCACTGAACTACATCCTCAACCTTTAAGTTTTATTTTGATATAGGACCTTGCTAAGTTGCCCAGGTAGGCTTCAAACTTGGGACGCCTCCCCACCCCTGCCATAACCCTCCCAAGTAGCTGGGGATTATAGGCATCCCCTCTTTCTTCCTTTTAGGGATTTGACATGTTAGCTCAGTTGTCTACAGCACTTGCTTGGGCAAAATCAGTTCAAGGGCAAGGAGCTGCTTTTGGATACCAAGTACCACATGCTGCACCAGATCCACCCTTAAGGCAACCTGAACCAGCCAAAAAAAGGAAAAAGCTTTCATCTTTCTCCTCTTTTTTCTTTTTTTGGTCTTTTTGAGACAGGGTCTTGTTGTGCAGTTCAGGCTGACCTTGAGCTCACTTTTGTAGCCCAGGCTGGTCTTGAACTTGTACCAATCCTTTTGCCTCAGCCTCCCAAGTGCTGGGGTTTCTCCCTTTTAATGTGTGTAATCTCTAGTCCCTGCTTCAGCCTGTATGTTCCCATCTCTTTCAGTGTGTGTGCAGTCTCTCCCTGACAGTGATGGTTGAATTCCCATCCAGATCATTTTAGTTTGTCAAGTCTATTCATTTATTTATTGTCTTTTTGAGATAGGGTCTCCCTATGCAGGTCAGGCTGGCCTTAAGCTCACTCTTTAGCCCAGGCTGGTTTCCCAACTCGCACTGATCCTCCTGCGTCACCCTTCCAAACACTGGGATTACAGGCATGCACCACGATGCCTGGCTGTCAAGGCTCTTAATCAGCCCTGCAAAAGCTATTTTTGTTATAAAATAACATTCACACATTCTAGAGATTAGGGCCCAATAGCTACGTGTGGTCTTATTTCTTATTTCAATGATTTTTGTGTATTATTCATTGAGAACTGAAGGTTGAATGCATGGGTGTTCTACCACTGAGCTATATATAACCCAGCTCTTTTTGAGATAGGATCTCTCTAAATTATCCAAGTTGAGGGCTGGGAAAATAGATCAGGTAAATGCAGAGACTGGGGTTTGATCCCAGACATGTGCCACGAGTCTGAGCTATGTAATGAGACCTTGTACCAAACACTAAATAAATACATAAATAAATAAAGTTGAATTTAAGCTGGGGAGCTTCCTTTCTCAGCTTGATATTATAGGTTGATACAGGTGCTAATATTATATTTCTAGTAGAAATCTCATATTCTAGATTTGTCCGATTAGGTCTAGATCAGTGGTTCTCAACCTGTGGGTCGGAACCCCGTTGGGGGGTTGAATGA
>PVJA010010306.1:32746-57950 GCA_004027025.1 Myocastor coypus
AATAAAAATATAAAAAAAAAAAAAAAAAAAAAAAAAAAAAAAAAAAAAAAAAAAAAAAAAAAACAATAAATAAAAATAGGCAGATGAGGGCTGGGGAGATAGTTTGGTGGTCTAATCAACTGCCTGGCAAGTGCAGAGACCTGGGTTCAATCCGTTATACTGCATGCTATGCTGGCCCTGGAACCCTCAGGTATGCCATGCTAGGCATGGTACCACACACCTATAATCCCAGTACTGGGGAGGCTAAAAACAGGATCACTATGAGTTTGAGCTGCATAGTGAGGTCCTATTAGTAAGCAAGTAAGTAAATGCTTAAAAAAATAGGCAGGTAACATTAATTTTTAAAATAGATTTCAGGGGGCTGGCAGGATGACTCAGTGGTCTAAAGCACCTGCTTAAGAAAGCTTAGGTAGCTTCAGGGACCACGGTTCGATCTCCGGCACCACATGCTGCACCAGCTTTGCCCTCAGGGCAGGCTGAGCCAGCCATAAAAATAAATAAACAAACAAAAGTTCTGAAACAAGAAAATAATAAATAAATAAATAAATAAATAAATAAATAAATAAATAAAATTCTTTTAAAAAATTAAAAAAAAATAGATTTCAGGGGCTGGTGAGATTGCTCAACAGGCCTAATTGCCTGCTTAGACAAGCTTAGGCAAGTTCAGTTTGGTTGGTCCCTGGGATCACATGCTGGACCAATCCCACCCACAGGGCAGGCTGAGCTGGCCACAGAATCCAGGAATAGTGGTGTTTGTCTGTAATCCCCAGTACTGGGGAGGCTAAAAATGGATTACTGTAAGTCTGAGCTGCATAGTGAGATCCTGCAACATATAAATACATTAGAAAAATATATTTTATTATTATTACTTCTGTTGGAGACAGGGTCTCACTATGTAGTTCAGACTAGCTTTGAATTTACTGTGTATCCCAGACTGGCTTTGAATTTACAGTGATTCTTCTGTCATAACCTTCTGAATGTTGGATTATAGGCATGCGCTATCACTTTTTTTTTTTTTTTTTTTTGTGGGACCAGGGTTTGAACTCATGACCTTGCACTTGCCAGGCAGGTACTTGTGCCACAGAGCTATCTCCCTAGCCCTGGCGTGTGCCATCATATCCAGCCTCTTTATTACTATTTACTTAAATTTATTTATTTATGTATTTATTTATGTATTTATGTATTTATGTATGTATGTATGTATTTATTTATTTATTTATTGGTCTTTTTGAGACAGGGTCTCATGCAGTTGAGGCTGGCCTTGAGCTCACTTTTGTAGCTCAGTCTGGTCTTGAACTCCCACCAATCCTCCTGCCCCAGCCTCCCGAGTGCTGGGATTACAGGTGTGAGCCACCACGCCCGGCTTAAATTTATTTTTTAAAAATAATTTATTTATTTATTCATTCATTCTTGTTTCAGAACTTTTGTTTTTTATTTATTTATTTTTATGACCGGCTCAGCCTGCCCTGAGGGAAGGGCTGACACAGCATGTGGTGCTGGGGATCGAACCACGGTCCCTGCAGCTGCCTAAGCTTTCCTAAGCAGGCGCTTTAGACCACTGAACCATCCTGCCAGGCCCCTATTTACTTAAGTTAAAAAAAAATTTTTCATTTTTTTATTTTTAGGGAAGGGTCTACAGGGTGTTCAGGGTCTCATTACTAGTAGTGATCTGCCTGGTTGCAGCCTCCCAAGAGCTGGGATTATAGGATATATAGGATTATGTTATCACCACACTCAGTATCAATTACCATTTCAGCGTGTCCTGGGGGCAGAGCTGGCATGGCAGGCCTAGAGATCAAACCCCAGCTCCTGCTCCTGCTTGCAGGCTCTTCAATCTGTTGAGCTATTTGGCTGGTCCTCCCCTGCCCTTTTTTTTTTTTTTTTTTTTTTTTTGAGACAGCGTCTCACTGTGTAGTACAGGGTGGTCTTGAACTTAAACTATGTAGACTAGCCTGGCCTCGAAAGTATGGAGGTCCTCCTGTCTTATTTCCCTAAGTATTAGGGTTATAGCTGTGTGCCACCATGCTCAACAGAAATAATGTTTTTGATATAATCAAACATATTAAATAAAATGTAACTGGATGTGGTGGTGTATGCCTATAATCCCAGTATGGGATTGGGGTGGGAATGTTGAGCCAGGAGAATCACAAAAACATCAAAAAGCATAGTTTCATCATGTAATCAATATCTTAAAATTAGTGAGACTTTCTATTCTTTTTAAAACAAAGTTTTCAAAATCCATTGTTTATTTTCTACTTAATCAGACACATTTCCAGACTTAACTAGATGGCTGCAGTTGGAAAGCACAGAGCTGTCAGGATAGACATTCTGGGAGGAACATTGACATCCAATGCACAGTTTGGAAGCTGTGGAGATTGCTGAAGTCTGTGTCTGCTCTTGTCTTTCAGGCTCTGGGTGCCTTGGGATGGAGGAGGTGTGCAGAGAGTGAGGACCCAGCCCTGGCACCAGCAGTTCCTACCATCGTCGGTGAGATTGTTGGTGTGGCAGGCTCAGGCCTAGTAGAGGATGTTTGTGGGCAACAGGCTGCTCTTCCCCCTCTGGGGGATTATGCTCCTCCTCCTCTGTGTGGCCACAACTCGGGCCCGCTGGCCCAGTGAATCCTCGGAGGCCGCCAGAGACTGGGAGAACCAGCTGGAAGCATCCATGCATTCTGTGCTGTCTGATCTCCATGAGGCTGTTACCACCGTGGTTGGCATTCCTGATGGCACAGCTGTTGTTGGACGCTTGTTTCGAGTGACTATTCCTACCGATTTAATCGCCTCCAGTGGAGAAATCATCAAGGTGAGATTGGATATAAAGTTTGAATGGAAGAACATTCTCATAACCTGTTTTAGTTTGATTTCCTTTTCAATTCTAAGCTCTAGCAATTAGAGTTCAGTTGTTTTTGTACATGATGTCTCTCCTGATATTCCCAGGAGGGTCCCATAAATTTCATAATAACATCCTAAACTATTTTTGTTTCTGTTTTGAGGGTGTCACTGTGACAAAACCTTTACTTTATACTATTGAAAGTCTTTTGGTAGGTAATTTTATTTATTTTACATAATAATAATAACAATTATTATTATTATACCCACCCTCTGTACACCTCCTCCTTCCCATTATGATTAAGTATTCTACTGGCGAGCTACATTATTATTATTATTATTATTATTATTATTATTATTATTATTATCATTTTGCTGTATTAGGAGTTGAACCCAGCACCTTTACACTGAGCTATATCACAAGCCCTTAAAATTTTTTTCTTTCTTTTAAGATAGGTCTTGCTGACTTGCCCAGGATGGCCTCAAAGTTTGAATTCTCCTATCTCAGCCTCTCAAAGTGCTAGAAATCCAAGCATGTACCACCACCATGCCTAGCTAGTTGATTTAAGGGTATGGTGGGAGGATATTCCTGTATATAGGAAAATGTCACTTTTTATAAACCATGGAGTTAAACCCCAGAGTACAAGTTCTTTGAACTTAGTTTTTATTTTTAAGTTTAACTAATTAATTATTTGGTTTTTAGTTGAGGTGTATTTTTTGTTTTTGGTGCCACAGATCAAACCTAGGCAAGTATTCAGATGAGCTACATCCATAGCTCCTAATGAATTAATCAAATATTTTTTGAGACAGAGCCTCAGTATGAAGACCAGGCTGACCTCAAACTCATGGTGATCCAAGTGCTAGAATTACAGGTGTGCACCACCATTCCTGGTTTGAAATTATTTTTAAAAAATAAAATATCTTTATATTTCCTCTTAATTCTAGGTGGACCTTCTTTTTTGCTTGTACACTCTTTTGTCCCTTTCTCTCTGCTGGCCTCTTTCTCTTTAGTTTGTCACTTATTCTTAGGATGACCTTGTGATCTTTGGATGATCTCAGAATACTTACAAAGATTCTGACCATGCAGCACCTCAGTTCCACAGAGCTCTTTGTAATTTCTGGAGTATTTGTATAAGGTTTCCCATTATCTTCTCCCCCCCCCCCCCAGAACCAGGGATTGAACTCAGGCCCTTGTGCTTGCCAGGCAAGCACTTACTCTACTGAGCTATCTCCCCAGCACTCCCCCCCATTATCTTCTAATAACCTCAGCAAGCTAGATAGGAATCTGTTAATAAAGAGTGGTCATTCTGGAAAGTGTACTTCTTGCCTAACTTTTGATAGATTACCTAAATATCCAAACCCAGAGTTCATTGTCCTTGTTTCAGAGTCCTTTAGAATGTTTTAATAGGTTAATTTTGACCAGAGATGCCTTAAACTGATATTGCAAGCTGGGTATTTACAGTGTCTGGCAAAGACATGTTAACAGGCATATTTATCATAGGAGTAAAAAGATTTTACTGGGAAAACAGGATTTTATATGAGCATAATATAATTTTGTGTTTCTAAATTGGAGTACATATTTTAAACTATCAGCTGCAGTGGTAGTGTCTTTTTGTATTTGTATGGTACTAGGGTTTGAACTCATTTCCTTCATACCAAATTATATCCATATCCTTTTTTCTTTTTTCATGCAGTGTCTTGTTAAATTGCCTAGGCTGACAGCCTCACAACATTCCTGTCTCAGTCTTTTGGAGTACTATGATTACCAATGTGTACCATAAAAAAAGCTTGTGGGCGCTGGGAATTGAACCTAGGGCCTTCACACTGACAGACACCCTCAGTCCTGATTTTAATTTGTTATTGTTGTAGTTTATTGCTAGAATCTTTTGGGGGGCGGGGCAGGACTGGGATTCCTGACACTTACGACCTTGCACTTGCCAGGCAGACACTTGTGCCACAGAGCTATCTCCCCAGCCCCTAGAATATTTTTTAAAAAATTTATTTATTTATTTATTGTCTTTTTGAGACAGGGTCTCGCTATGCAGTTCAGGCTGGCCTTGAGCTCACTTTTGTAGTCCAGGCTGGTTTCAAACTCACATCGATCCTCCTGCCTCAGCCTTCTGTGTGCTGGGATTATAGGCGTGTACCACCATGCTCAGCCTAGAATCTTTTTTTATTAAAAAAAAAAAAAAAACACAAAAAGCCAAAATTTTCCAACCACACACAGGAGCTGTATGGGTGGTGGTGGGGGAGGTATTTGTCAATTGAGCCCCAGCTCTCAGCCCATGTGGTTTTGGCAGCAATAAAGGCTATTGAGTAATGACTCCCAAAATAAAAAGGTGTATATACAGGAACTACGTAGTGTACTGCTCTGTGTAGTGCAACAGTGGCTGGGAATGGTGGAAGAGGGAGGGACAGATGAGGTCAGTCTACACTAAGGCAAAACACGCCTTTATCTTACAAGGTTTAAATCAATCCCTTTACTTAGCTGTAGTCAGGCCCCATATGATCTGGCCTCTGGCCCCTTCTACTGATTTCCCTCTGTATTCCTTGACCCAGCCACACAGGCCTTTTCTGCTTTTTATCAACATGCCTACCTCAGGCCCCACCCAAGGTTTTTGGCTCTTTGTTTACAGGTGGATATAACCACCTCTTTGAAGCTCAATATGAGCATCATCTGGGGTATTGGAGCCCTTCCTCTCCATCCTGATGAAAGTAGCTTTCCCATAAGTGGGCACACCGCAAGTGAAGGTCATCTCATAGCATTTCTTATTGATCAAACCACTGTGGACACCTCCTTTCCCCATCACTAGGACTAGTGTTGTACAAAAATCCGTGATAATTCTTAAACCTATAGCAATGAGTCCTGGATCAGAGAAAATTTCTGTCCTCTAAGGGTCAGCCCATTCATTAAAAACTTGGCTAGTCTTTATTAACCAGGATATTGGCTTCAGCTGGCATGATGTTTTTTTTGGGGGGGGGGGGGCTGGGGTTCAAACTTAGGATCTTGTACTTGCCAGGCAGGCACTTGTGCCATGGAGCTATCTCCCCAGCCCCAAACTGGCATTATATTCATGAAGGTTTTCTAGTGGTGGGGCTGAGAGGGTAGGAGGAGATGAGTACAAATCCTTGTAGCCCATGATGGCCACATCCTGACAAAAGCCATCTGCCATGAGGTTGTTTTTCCACCCAGCCGTGAGTGATGCTGCTGAAGTTGCTGTTAACCATGCTATTTGGGGTGGGCTGGGCTTGGGCAACTGGGTCGGGATAGGCAGAGAGCTTAGGGCCAAATTTTTTATTTTGAGAGAGGATCTCATTAAGTTACCCATTCTGGGATCAAATTTATCATCCTCCTGTCTCAGTCTCCTGAGAATCGGGAGCCTCCATTACTACATCTGGTTATACTGTTATTTTATTTACTTTACTTAATTATACTGATGCACTTAATAATTATATGTATATGTATAAAAGCAACATAATTTCCAGGGGTCTTAGATACTTTAGTATGCTCAATTTAGGCATACAAGATTCTAAATATGCTATTACCCGAAAGTTTGCCATACCATTCTGTGGGAAGTAGATTCAGGATGAGGCAGGCCCACACCTTTCAATTAGAAAGGAACTGACTCAAAGGAACCTCACAGCTTTCCTTTCTAACAATATATCTGCCCCATCTGTAGTAGGTGGAAGGCTAGCCAGCAGAGCTGCAGGGAGAGACAGCACAGGTGCCGTGCCAGGGCCACTGGGAGCCCTGACAAGGTCACAGCTGGTACCCATCCTGGAGTGTTCCTGGCTTCTAACTACCTCTGTGATACCTGCCCAGATACTTGGATAATCCTGCACAAGCCAGCACCTCAGGCCTGACACTTTCTGATGGGGATGAACAGGGAGAGACATTTTTTATCCCATAAGATGACTGGCAGGCCTCTCAAACCTTTCCACATCTCACTTTGGTAGAGCCTGTGAGGGTAGCTTTTCATCCCTGAGTGTGTTAGCTTCCTTGCCTGTAGACCTTGTGGACTTTCCTTGAGCCAAGATGTTACAGGCTGGGAGCAGCCCTTCATAGAACTATGCTCTCAGTTGCTGGTGTGGGCTGCCAATTGTTCGCCTGAGAACAATGGGTACCCTTTTGGGTCAGAAAGAGGAGTTCATGAAAGGAACATTTCTCTGGATGCTTGAGAACTTTGTGCAATGCAGCCTGCATTAGAGATGAACTACAATCTCTTCCTGCCTTGTGTGGGTGTTCCCTGGTCCTGAATGGGCCCCTTGTGAACACAGTACACTGGGAAATGTGGGTTGGCGAAGGAAGGCATCTTGGGGTAGGATGTCAAAGTGGCATTTGCCCAGACTCATCAACTCAAGTACTTAGTGAAAATATAAGTTTTTGTGTTTTGTGGGTTTTTTTTTTTTTTTCTTTTTTAACCAAGAAAGAAAGAAACTGAAAGAGAACATGACAGAGTGAAAATGGATGATGTCAGGGTTTAGGATAGGACTGATTCTGAGAATTTTATTTGTGGCTGTAACTATGTTAGCTGTTCCTATCTTTAGGGGAGGTTATTTTACTTTTTTTTTTTTTTTTAATGTATTTAGTATACATGGTTTTACTCCATATATCAGACTTGTAGTGATTCTCCTGTTTTTGGCCTTCCAAGGGTTGGGATTATAGGCATGCCACTCTGCCCAGTCTCAGTCACAGTCCATGGGCCAGGGGATGGGGCCGGCATGACATGCTGGGGATCGAACCCTGGCCACTGACTGCACTCTGCCTAAGCAGGTGCTTTAATCCACTGAGCTATCTGGCTGCCCCTATTTTACTTATTTATCTGTTTGTTTATTGATTGATTGATGGGACTAGAGATTGGCCCAGGAGCTTTACACTGAGCTGAATCTTCAACTCTTTTAGTTTGAGACAGGCACTCCATAACTTTACCAGCGTGAGCTTGAATTAGATCCTTAAGCCTTACACCCTGAGAGTGCTAGGATAACAGGTGTGTGTCACTATACCCAGCTGAATTTTTGTTTTTAGATGAGAACAATTAATATCAAAATTTTTTATAGCTTAGACCAGAAAGTCAATGATTGGATGGACAGTATGTTCAGAATGTGATGCCATGATCTTGATCTTGGTGTCCGTAGCAAATTGTAGATTTTGTCTTTGTGTGTCTAAGAACAGGACCAGAGTCTGTCTTTTGTGGGTATAGTTCTGCTTTACAGCAAAGCATCAGCCCCTTGCACCTACTTTCATTATGTCCTTTATCTCAAGTGGGGAGAAAGGCCTGTCCCGCTATCTGCAAGCTAGACCTGTGACATTTCCTTGCATCCTGGCTGAATGGTTGACAACCTTATTATTTGCAGGAGGTTATAAACATATTGATCACATTGTTGTCCATGGCATACACAAGGTGACCCTAAGTGTGCATCAGCACTGAGGCTCAGATTCCATCAGGGAGACCTGAGCAGGGAAAACTGTCAGTTGGTCAGATATAGTGACTCATGACTGTAATTCCAGTACTGAAGAGGCTGAGACAGGAGGATCACCACAAGTTTAAGGCCATAGTGACCTTAAGCCAGCCTAAAGTACATAGGAAAATCATGTCTCAAAAAAAAAAAGGCCCAAGGTTCCATCTTGAGGCCTGCCTTGCTGACCCCACCCCCAGGGCACTCTAAGCAATTGAGACTGAGCACAGTGGCACATGCCTATAACCCCAGCACTGTAAACAGGAGGATCATTATGAATATACGTAGTGAGACCCTGTAAATCCCTGTAGACCCTATACTAAATACCAAAAAAAAAAAAAAAAAAAAGCCCTTAGGAACATCTGTAGTTCCCTGCAGACCTTTCCTGGGTATACCTTTGCTGAGGGGTGAGTACTCAAAACTGCAGTTCTGTGGTGGGGACCAGCCTGTCACTGCAAATGCATTTTTTGCTACCACAGAGAGCTCCTATATTCCCTCTTACCTGCCTTTCCTGGCCTTCTGGAGTAGGACCCCAGGCTTCAGGCAGGCTAGGCAAAGGCTATTCCACTGACCCATACCCATAGGCTTAGGACAGAAATTTCTCATACTGGATAAACCAAGAATAGGATAGTGAAAATTCAATGTATAAATATGCCAAGACCTAATAAACCTCTTTCAGTATGAAGAGGTGAATGCTGGTATCATGTTCTCATCTGTGGCACATCCTCTCCCCTCATGTCTTACAGGGTTTTCACCTGTAAGTTTCTGTCTGTAGCCTCCCCTTGATCCCCTCATCTGTAGGTGCTTGCAGATATGAGCAGGGAAACTACTATGCACTAGAGCAAAACTAGCTGAGAAGGTCGTCTTAGGACACAGAGCCTGGATATACCTAACTCACGTTTATGCCGAAGCTTTACATTGTTTACTGAGTTTCCACTGGGTTGAGTGGGAAACAGAATTGGCAGAGTTCTGCATGTGCCTGACCCTGGAATCCTGCCAGGACAGGATCATTTCTCATATTTAACAGATAGGGACACTGGAGTTGAAGTTAGATCAAGCCTCCCTGCCTCGATCTGGAATTCACCAGAGTGGCTGGGACTTCCGCTCTGGTAGGCTACTGTTACCCTAGAGTATTACAGGGTCACATCTGTCAAAAGGAATCTCATACTCTGCTTTACCTTAGGCTCTAAGAGGAATAGGAATAAACCAGAACCTATAACTTTAGAAGACAGAATAGTATCTAGAGTTCCTGTGGGTAAGGGGCTTTTGCTTGGTCAGAGTAGGGCAGACATCTCATCTGTTAGCCCTTTGGTAGTGGGCCAGGCCCAGAGCTTATTCCCAGGATGAGCTGCTTGTGGAACCCTAAGAGGACTGTGGACAGTCTCAGCCCTTGGACATTCAAATTCTCCCTAAGTGACCTTGAAAATGCAGAGGTGCCAGCTTGTCTGTAATTTGGCCAGGTTCTCATGTATCTTAGTTAATGTTATTGTTACTGATACCCAAATACCTGATACCCACAGTTAAAGGAGGAATAGTTAACAGTTTGTAGTGGTTTTAGTCCACAGTCAGCTGGCCCCAAGGCAATGTGGGATGGCAGAGTGGCATTGCTAAGGGGAAACAGTTAACAGCCAGCAGAAGGCAGCAAAGCAGTGAAGTAGTGAAGGTAGCATGCAGTTTTTCTGTTCCTTTATATCCATTTGGGCTACCATTAGATACTGCCACCAACACCCAGGGTAAGCTTTCCCATCATCCACATCGAGAACTACACCAAACCAATCAGTGAAGTAATTTAGTATTCACACATCCTTAAACCTAGCATCACATATTTAATCCCAGTATTATGCACTAGATTTAGCCACCTCTGAAAAACTCTACCTGTGACTATGTGAGGCTTTGGAGGACATCTAGACACAAGCTGAAGCACTGTGAAACTGAGGTTATGCCACTGAAAGTGCTGGTTGAGGCTGATATCCTAGTTCTAGGATACCTGAGGTGAGGGAGTAGAATGTCTTCTTTGTCTTAGTTGAGAAGCACATTATAGATCCAGGTGGGACACCTTCTGGTTTTGGGGAACCAAAATCTGGGGAAGCAGATGATAGACTGGAGAAGCTTGACTCTATTTTTCTTAGATATTACTGTAAAAGTTCATAGACAGATGTGTACTATTATACTCTCCTAAAGCCTCTAGTTCTCCCATTTCCTGTGTCAATTAGCTTTTCATCACTGTGACAAAGTACCTGATAAAAATAACATAGGGAAAAATATTTATTTTCTTTCTAAGTTTTAGAAGTTTCAGTTCATTGCTGTGGGCCTGAGGTGAGGCAGAGCATCATTTTGGAAATGAGTAGTCAAGCAAAGCAGCTCACCTCATGGCATCCAGGAAGCAAAGAACTAGCTAGAGAAAACAAGGGAGAGCCCAAGATGAAAAAATAACTGCAAAGACAGATCCCCAGGGATCTTTTAGCCCACACCTCTTAGTAACCCATTCAAATTAAGAACTAGGAGCTGGGAGATAGCTTAGGGGCACAAGTGCCTGCCTGGCAAATGCAAGGTCCTGAGTTTGATTCCTGGGTCTGAAAAACAAAACAAAACAGAAAAAAACCCTCACCATTGGCTAATCCTTTACTTCTCCTGGCTTCTCAGTTCAATAAGATTAAGATTAGCTATCACATACCCCAATTTCAAGTTGGACATTACAACTTTCTTTGGAGCCTGGGGTTTTCTTTCATGTTTGCTGGGTATGATGATAGTATATTGATATGAAATGTTACTTAGCATAGTTTAAGTGGATGGCTTACAAAGCTACATATGTAGGAGCATTGGCTATAGAGTGAGATGACTTTATTCCATAGGAAACACTTTACAAGCAGAACTGTGACTGGTGGATGAGGTCAGGAGAATATGAAGATTGGGAAATGTGAGGAGATGGGATCTCTGTGTTGGCAAATACCTTTATATGTTTGAAGACATCATAGAAGAAACAGCAGGCTTCTCAGCTTCCTAGTCACACAGGCGTGTCCCACAAGTCCTGCTAGCTAGTTGGCTTACATCTTTGGAGCCTTTCTTGTTCCCTCCCTACCCTGTTTCTTGCAAGTGGCTTCTCCTTGGCTGACTTTGGCCGGATCTCCAATTCAGGGTTTCCCCTTACTCTTTCCTTGTCTTATCTCTGCCATGTGAATTTCCATCACAGTAGTGGTCATTGTGGTGAAATGGGTAAGGAAACATCCTCAGGTGACTGATGAACTGGGTCCATTCCCTAATTCACCTATTCTTCACTTTCTAGGATGCCTTCTCCCTACACCTCTCAGCTCATGTTTCTGTGAGCATTCCATTTGGGCCACACGTCTTTGTTTCTTTTTCTTTTTCAAATACAAATACCAGGCTGGGGATACAGCTCAGAGGCACATCACCTGCCTGGCAAATGCAAGGTCCTGAGTTTGTCTTGGCACAGAAAAATGACAAATATCCAGCCTTTGGTGTGTATGTTTACATGTGGATATGGCAGTTTTCACATTTAATATATAAGTGAAGGAAACAACTTAAAGCACCTTGTGCTTTAACATTTGAGTTAGCTATTTTTATTTTTTTAAATTTTATTTATTTTTTCTTTTGTTTCAGAAACTTTGTTTGTTTATTCACTCATTTTTATGGCCAGCTCAGCCTGCCCTGAGGGCACGGCTGGCGCAGCATGTGGTGCCAGGGACCGAACCGCAGTCCCTGAAGCTGCCCAAACTTTCCCAAGCAGGCACTTTAGACCACTGAGCCATCCCGCCGTGCCCCAATGAGTTAGCTATTTTTATAGGTAAAAGTTACGTGGTGTTTTTTTTCCCCCACAGAATTCTTTTTAATATAAAACACATTTGAACCCTGCAGTTTTCCAGCATGCCTTGTATCTACAAGATGCATGCCAGACTATGGACTACATAGTGAAGTCTTTAAGAGTATTTGGTTGGGAGAAATAGAAAAAGCAGACCTCAGGGAAGACTGGGCAAGCTCAGAAATTGAGTTACATCCCTGAGCACTACAGTAGTCCTTGTCTTTTCAGATCCTCATGTTTTCTTATTTACAACATTCCCACTGGAGTCTTCATACTCTTCCTCCATGTCAGGCTGCCATCGTTCTGAAGCCTTCTGCAGTTTCAGCTTGGCCCACAAAGAGACAGCATCCTCAATCTGTGTCACATTAGCAAAGTGAGCAGTGTTTGGAATGCCCAAACACTGCATGCCATGAGTGTGACGCCATTCAGCGAAGTGTCACTGGAAGGCCTTAGGCCCTTGGTAGGTGTAGTTTCCACAAATCTCACAATTGTAGTTTATATTTAGACCATGTAGTTTATACAGCCAGTAGGGGATGGGTTTGCCATCCCAGCCCAGGGGCATGTTCTTGGGGTTGTAAATTAATCTCATTCACTTCATCTTCACTTTCACTCTCACTGATCTGTTCCTCCTCCTCTTCTCCCTCTTCTTCTGTTCTGGCTTGCTTATGTTGCACATTTTCATGAGTGAGCTGTCATTATTCCTCAAGAATCTCAACATATTCGTAGATCTGGGCTTCTAGGAAAGCAATATCTTTGTTCCTCACAGTATCTCGCTTGGTGCCCTTTGATTTGGGGTTTTTGGCAAACAGGGAAGTGTCCAGTGATTCCAAGGACTTCCCTTTGGTGCTAAATAACCTCTGAGGTCGCTCTTCAAGGCTGCCGCCACATTTCAGGCCTAAAGCTGAGAGTGCAGACTTCAATCTGTCTAGACCCAGAGAAGCCAGCTCCTCCCAGGAGGAAAATGCAGACAGGTCAAGATAGGCACCAGCATGCGTCAGGGCACTGTTTGTCTCTTTTGGCCATCCTGGAAAGGTGCCATTCTCCCATTTCTTCTCAAATTCAGTCTGTATCTTCCCAAAAAGCTCATTTTTTTTTTTTTTTTTTTTTTTTAAAAAAGCTCATGCTGATCTTGAAGAGGCTTCACTCTATCTGTGTAATCCTGAAGATACTCTAGCAGCATTTCCAGATATCTCTTGTATTCTGCATTCTTCCTTTCTTTGGCAATGTCAAATAACTGGTCAAAGATTGACAGGTATGTGATATAATCCAGCTTCTCTGATGCCTTCAGGTTAATGTACTTGAGGTAACAGTCATGGAGATCAAGGTAACGGCTGTATCCCTCCTCATCTGTGAACTCCACCAAGTTCTGTGCCTCTTTACTTGGATCCTCTCATGCTTTCAGGAGTTGCTCAAATTCCACTGACATTGGCACACAAATCTCATTTGGGTGCTTCCAGTGGAATTCCTTTATTTGCTTGAGTCCGCAAATATAGAATTCCGCAGATTCATTCGGTCCTGAAATAGCATTGAGCTCCTCCTTTTGTAACCTGCCCTTATCGTCATACAAATCCCTCAGGTTCTCACTGACCTCCATATACCTATCTTGCATGGCCCGAGTACGGTGGTCAGAATTGATCTGGTCCCAGAGCGTGGACTTCTTAGTGAGCATCTCTTTAGCCATTACATCCATGAGCCATTCCTTCTCCTCATGGTACCGCCGCTGCTGTTCTAGAATTGTCTCCATAGTTCCTTTGTGGCGGTACCAAAGTTACGTGTTTTTTTTTTTTTTTTTTTTTTTTTTTGCAGGACTGGGGTTCAAACTCACGACCTTGCACTTGCCAGGCAGGCACTTGTGCCACAGAATTATCTCCCCAGCCCCAAAGTTACATATTTTTGAGAGGTTCTTGCTACATCTGTTCAGACTGGTCTTGAACTTACTATATAGCTCAGGCTGGCCTTGAACTTACAGCAATCTTGCTTTAGCCTCTCAACTGCTGGAGTTACAGGGGTGTACCACACATCTGGCCCCAAATACTTTTTTAAAATGGTAGCAAAATTTTTTTTTTTTTTTTTTTTGTCTTTTTGAGACAGGGTCTCGCTATGCAGTTCTGTCTGGCCTTGAGCTCACTTTTGTAGCCCAGGCTGGTCTCGAACTCACGCCGATCCTCCTAGTGCTGGGATTACAGGCGTGAGCCACCACGCCCGGCTGGTAGCAAAATTTTATTAAAGATAGGAAAAGGGACTGTGCAAAGCAGGTTTGGGTCAAGCAAAGGTAGGAAAAGTACATTGTACAGTGTAAGGGTGGGCCACAATGCAGGAGAAAATACAGTAGCCACTAAAAATAATTGTAAAGGAAAAAGTTTTTCATGAATTGGAAGATACTCATGTTTACAGGTAGCTTAGTGTTTCTGTATTTGACAGTGCCTGTCAGAATGGGCGATTCTTTCTGATACATTAATGACATGATAGTATACTTTAAAGCAAATGAAATGTATCACAAAAATGTTGGGCTGGCCACATAGTTCAGTGGACTAAAGAGCCTGCTTAGGCAAGCATAGCAACTGAGGTTTGGTTCCTGATAACCAAGGTTTGATCCTTGGTGTGCTGTGCTGGCCCTGCCCGTGGTATGCACTGATATGTAGATTGAGACTGGGTGTGGTGGCATGTGCCTATAATACCAGCATTTGGGAGGCTGAAAATAGGGGGATCACTACGAGGTCAATCTGTGTAGTAACATTAAATATATACACACACACACACACACATACACAGAAATGCTATTTGCAGGTCTCCAGATCCAGGCCAGTGACCAAGAATCAGGAGAGGGTAACCCAAATAATAATTCTTAATAATGTCAGTTAGCTTTTGTTGATTTTTTGCTGGAGGTAGGAAACTTAATTCAATCAGTTTAAAGTAGGAAAATATTAGAAATAGAAGGAAGAAGGTGCTGGGCATGGTGGCGCACGCCTATAATCCCAGCACTTGGAAGGCTGAGGCAGGAGGACTGGTGTGAGTTTGAGACCAGCCTCAGCTACAAAAGTAAGCTCAAGGCCAGCCTGAACTGCATAGCGAGAACCTGTCTCAAAAAGACAAACATATATACATACATACATACATACATAAATGGAAGAAGGTGGGTGGAAAGGGGATTAGAAAAAGAAAAAAAAAAAAGGTAAGCTGTGTGATGTACATGTGCCTACTCACCAAAGTGAATATAGACTTCATATATTCCAATGTATATAAATAAAAATTAATTGTAAATATTAAAAAATAAGGAGGGCCCGGTGGGATGGCTCAGTGGTCTAAAGTGCCTGCTTGGGAAAGCTTGGGCGGCTGTAGGGACTGCGGTTCGATCCCCGGCACCACATGCTGCGCCAGCCCTGCCCTCGGGACGGGCTGAGCCAGCCATAAAAATGAGTGAATAAACAAAGGTTCTACGCCTGTAATCCCAGCACTTGGGAGGCTGAGGCAGGAGGATTGTTGTGAGTTCGAGACCAGCCTGAGCTACAAAAGTGAGGTCCAAGCCAGCCTGAACTGTACAGTGAGACCCTGTCTCAAAAAAAAAAAAAAAAAAATAAGGAAAAGTAAAATGTCCCTGATAAGGTTGCTGCTAGGTCCTAGTTGGGAAGATGAGGTGTAAGTCCAGGGTGTCCCTTTGTCTTTGATGTTCCTAGCTTTGGACAGGAGAAAGCACAGGGAACTACAGTCACTGGGGAGCTCAGCAAGCATGGCTTTAGCCTTCTTAACAGAGGAAAAACAGCATTGTGATGTCCTCCTGTAGTAAGTGATGGCCCTGAAGGCAGTCCCTGATGGTGGCAGTAGTGTCTTTTGTTGGCTGTTGTGTTTTTAGATTTGGGACAGGACAGTGGAACCAAGAGTGCCTTTGGTTAGCACAGAGAAGAGGTACTGTCTTTCTTGTCTTGGAGACAGACAGTAGAAGGTATGTTACAATGGTGAGAGGAGAGATGGGGCCTGGGCACGAAGCAAGTCTTAATTTTCCTTTTGTCAGATGGTAATGGAAGGGGTTTTCTGTTTTTTGTTTTAGTATCAGTGTTGAGAATTTAACCCAGGACTGCATCCATACTCTGAGCTACTACATACACTCCTAGCTTTACAGTAGAAAGGTTTTTTTTTTGTTGGTTTTTGTTTCTTTTGTTTGTTTGTTTGTTTGTTTTTGAGACAAAGTCTCACTCTATAATTCAGGCTGCCTTCAACTTACTGTATAGCATAGTCTGGCCTTGGACTTGGGGCAATCCCCCTGCCTCACCCACCCATGTGCTGGGATTATAGGTGGGTACCATCATGCCTGATTTATAGTAGAAAAAAGTTTCTATGGTGGTGTTCTATTGGGTGCTCTGAATATTACCAGTAATGTTGCAGTAGAAAAGGACTTCCACACTGAAAAAAGTCTAGGAAAAGCTAAAATAAGGAGTGAAATAAGACAATGAGCTTGCTTGGCCTCTTTTCTGCCAAGGGCAGAAATAGACACTGATTGTTTCCCCTTGCTGACCTCAGAACCTGTTAGAGATCAGAACTCTTTGAGTTTCCTTTGATAAATAATGCTGTAGAATGGTTGATTCTAGTACCCCTGTTTTGGCTGGGAACCACAGTTTTTCTTGAAATTTGAGAAGCGGTGTGTCTTTTTCTTTTAATTTTTTTAGAAGATGCTTGAGGTGGCTTGCCTCTTACTTAGCTCAGTTGTTCAAGTCCTTGCGTGGGCAAATCCAGTGTGGCTCAGGTGACTGCAGTTCAATTTCTGCAGATGACATGCCATTTAGGTCCTGAAGGCAGCCAAAAAAATTTTTTTTGAGAAATACTAATTGATTGAGATTTTCCTGTTCGTTTTTGTGGGCTTTTTTGGATGGTACTGGGAATTGAACTCACAGCTTTGTGCTTGCCAGGCAGACACTGTGCAGCTGAGCAACATTCCCAGCCTCATTTTTTTATTTTATTTTATTTTATTTATTTATTTATTTATTTATTGCCTTTTTGAGACAGGGTCTTGCTATGCAGTTGAGGCTGGCCTTGAGCTCACTTTTGTAGCCCAGGTTGGTCTCGAACTCGCACCAATCCTGCCTCAGCCTCCCAAGTGCTGGGATTACAGGCGTGAGCCACCACGCCTGGCTCTCATTTTTGTTTTTATTTATTTATTATTTTTATTTTATTTTTTGTTTATTTTCATTTTTATTTTTTTAAAAAATTGTTTGCTGGGCATGGTGGTACACGCCTGTAATCCCAGCACTTGGGAGGCTGAGGCAGGAGGATCAGTGTGAGTTCGAGACCAGCCTAGGCCACAAAACTGAGCTCAAGGCCAGCCTCAACTGCACATTGAGACCCTGTCTCAAAAAGACCAAAAAAAAGAAAATTGTTTTTTAAAGAACACATTACAAATAAGACAGGTGGTGCACCCCTATAATCCCAGCACTTGAGCGGCTAAGGTAGGAGGATTGGTGGGAGTTCAAGATCAGCCTGGGCTACAAAAGTACGCTCAAGGCCAGCCTGAACTGCATAGTGAGACCCTGTCTCAGAAAAAAAAAAGGGTTTAGGTATTAACTATTCCTCTCAATAGACCAGTAGAAATCAGCAGTACAGTTATCCAAGCTATCCTGTATATATATATTTTTTCCTCTTCCTTCTTTGTTTTCTCCTTTCCCTCATCCTAGTTGTTCCTTCCCTTTGAACAGATTCTTTGCCTATCACTGCATCCATCTGACCCCAGAAAGAATGGCTATCATCAAGAAGTCAACCAATAACAAATGTTGAAGAGGCTATAGGGAAAAAGAAATACTTCACTCTTGGTGGGAGTTTAGACTGGTACAACCACTATGGAAATCAATATGGAAGTTCCTCAGAAAACTAGGATTAGAGGTACCATTAAACCCTGCCATTCCCCTCCTGGGCATTTATAGAAGAACTGAAAATATACCATAGCAATATATGTACACCGATGTTTATAGCAGTACAGTTTGTCATAGCTAAATCTTGGAAACAACCCAGATGCCCATCAACTGAGGAATGGATAAAAAAAAAAAGATGTATTTTTTATACAATGCAGTGTTACTGAGCTGTAAAAATCAATTAACCAGTGCTTTTATAGATAAATGGATGCAACTAGAAACCGTACTCGTATGTGAAATAAACCAGACCTACATGTGTTGTCTATCCAGCATAAGAACCTGAAAGAATAAATAAAAGCAGGGTTAACTTAAATATTATATACAATCAGTAATTCTCTTTTCTAGGTAAAAATGTGACTCTTCTCTCAAGCACCGTAATCTATCAGTTGTAAAGTTCTGGGGCATTGAACCTTCTCATCCTTGCTCCCAAATTTGTGTGCATTTTCACAGGTGTACAGGAAAGGCATTCCAAGCCCAGCATATGAGCTTGGTAAAGATGTGGTGCCTGCAGTGGGCAGGGAAAGAATTGGTAGGAGGCTGGAAGGGAATGCCAAAGGTTGGGATGATAGAGTTGGTTCTGCAGGTAGCATGGATACGTAGGTGGCAGGGTATGTCACAGGCATAAAAATGTAAGTCATTCTTGAGTTCTTGACATAAGTTCTCTGGAATGAGACATGTGCTTTGAGTGCCAGCACTGGTGTCCCCCACTGTGCAGCCCTGAACGCATTATCTACCTTCCAAGTTATCCTATCTGATGGTCCCAGCCTTCTGTGACAGGTAAAGGAAGAGAGTTATGCCGGGCGTGGTGGCGTACGCCTGTAATCCCAGCACTTGGGAGGCTGAGGCAGGAGGATCGGTGCGAGTTTGAGACCAGCCTGGGCTACAAAAGTGAGCTCAAGGCCAGCCTGAGCTGCATAGTGAGACCCTGTCTCAAAAAGACAAAAAAAAAAGAGAGAGAGTTGTGCCTCCTTTTTTTGTATTATGTCTGGCTTAGCCTGCCCTGGGGGTGGGGCTGCAAGTTGTACTTTTTTTTTTTTTTTTTTGGGGGGGGGGGGACCAGGGTTCGAACTCACGACCTTGCACTTGCCCAGCAGGCACTTGTGCCTCGGAGCTATCTCCCCAGCCCCAGTTGTACCTTTTTTAAGGAGAGGAGTTAAGTTCCCCAGCAGGAATTTTGAATTACTAGGTTAGTGATTACCTGCAGATCACTTGTAGGTTATATTATGATGAAAGCACTTGTAACACATACTTACGTCTCTTCTAGGTATCATCAGCTGGAAAGGAGGCTCTGCCATCTTGGCTGCACTGGGACTCACAGAGCCACACCCTAGAGGGTCTCCCTCTTGACACTGATAAGGGTGTGCATTATATCTCAGTGAGCGCTGCACATTTAGGGGCCAATGGGAGCCATGTCCCTCAGACCTCCAGTGTGTTTTCCATTGAGGTCTATCCTGAAGACCACAGTGAACCACAGTCCATACGGGCAGTCTCACCAGATCCTGGTGAGTTAGTGTCATCTGCCTGTGCTGCTGATGAGCCAGTGACTGTTCTGACGGTGATTCTGGATGCTGACCTCACCAAAATGACCCCAAGGCAAAGGATCGACCTCCTCCGTAGGATGCAGAGCTTCTCAGAAGTAGAGATTCACAATATGAAGTTGGTACCAGTGGTGAATAATAGGCTATTTGACATGTCAGCCTTCATGGCTGGTCCAGGAAATGCAAAAAAGGTGGTAGAGAATGGTGCTCTGCTCTCTTGGAAGCTGGGATGCTCCCTGAACCAGAATAATGTGCCTGACATTCATGGTGTAGAGGTCCCCGCTAGGGAGGGTGCTATGTCTTCCCAGCTTGGCTATCCTGTAGTGGGTTGGCACATTGCCAATAAGAAGCCTCCTCTTCCCAAACGAATCCGAAGGCAAATCCATGCCACACCCACACCTGTGACAGCCATCGGACCCCCAACCACAGCCATCCAGGAGCCACCATCCAGGATAGTGCCCACTCCCACATCTCCAGCCATTGCTCCTCCAACAGAGACCATGATTCCTCCAGTCAGGGATCCTGTTCCTGGAAAGCCCACAGTCACTATTCGGACTCGAGGTGCCATTATTCAGACCCCAACCCTGGGCCCTATCCAGCCCACTCGGGTGTCAGAAGCTGGCACCATGGTTCCTGGACAGATTCGCCCAACAATGACCATTCCTGGCTATGTGGAGCCTACAGCAGTTGCTACCCCTCCCACAGCTACCACAAAGAAGCCACGAGTATCCACACCAAAACCAGCAACACCTTCAACTGATTCAACTACTACTCGAAGGCCAACGAAGAAACCACGGACTCCCCGACCAGGTCCCAGAGTTACCACCAAAGCTCCCATCAGTAGATTAGAAACAGCCTCACCACCTACTCGCATCCGTACCACTACCAGTGGAGTGCCCCGTGGGGGTGTACCCAACCAGCGCCCAGAGCTCAAGAACCACATTGACAAGGTGGATGCGTGGGTGGGCACTTACTTTGAGGTGAAGATACCATCAGACACCTTCTATGATAATGAGGATACTACCACTGACAAACTAAAGCTGACTCTGAAGCTTCGGGAGCAGCAGCTGATAGGAGAGAAGTCCTGGGTACAGTTTAATAGCAACAGCCAGCTCATGTATGGCCTGCCTGACAATACCCATGTGGGTAAGCATGAATATTTCATGCATGCCACAGACAAAGGGGGCCTGTCAGCTGTAGATGCCTTTGAGATCCATGTTCATAAGCGCCCTCAAGGAGACAAGGCTCCTGCAAGGTTCAAGGCCAAATTTGCAGGTGACCCAGCACCAGTGGTGAATGACATCCACAAGAAGATTGCCTTGGTAAAGAAGCTGGCCTTTGCCTTTGGGGACCGAAACTGCAGCACCATCACCCTGCAGAATATCACACAGGGCTCCATTCTGGTGGAGTGGACCAATAATACACTGCCCCTGGATCCCTGCCCCAAAGAACAGATCATAGCATTGAGCAAGAGAATTGCTGAAGATAATGGGAAGCCTCGGCCCCCTTTCTCTAATGCCCTGGAGCCTGATTTCAAGGCTATGAGCATTGTTGTGACAGGCTCTGGCAGCTGTCGGCACTTACAGTTTATCCCTGTTGTGCCACCCAAGAGGGTGCCCTCAGAGGTGCCACCCACAGAGGTACCAGACAGAGACCCTGAGAAAAGCAGTGAGGATGATGTGTATCTACATACAGTCATCCCAGCTGTAGTGGTTGCAGCCATCCTACTCATTGCTGGCATCATCGCCATGATTTGCTATCGCAAGAAGCGGAAGGGCAAGCTCACCCTGGAGGACCAGGCCACCTTTATCAAGAAGGGAGTACCTATAATCTTTGCTGATGAGCTGGATGACTCCAAGCCCCCACCCTCCTCCAGTATGCCACTCATCTTGCAGGAGGAGAAGGCTCCTCTTCCCCCTCCCGAATACCCCAACCAGAGTGTGCCCGAGACCACTCCCCTGAACCAAGACACCATGGGAGAATATACACCCCTGCGGGATGAGGACCCCAATGCACCTCCCTACCAGCCCCCACCACCCTTCACAGCACCCATGGAAGGCAAGGGTTCCCGTCCCAAGAACATGACCCCATACCGGTCGCCTCCTCCCTATGTTCCCCCTTAACCCACAAGCGCCTGGGCGGAGGCAGGGGTAGGGCAGGGGCCTGAAGACAACTTGGTGTTGTCTGTGGAGACCGGTGGCCTGCAGATCATTGTCTACCGGTGGCCAACACCTGACCTAGCACACAACTGATCTGACATGGGGCCTAGACAAGCCCACCTGCTGGTCCTCCCAAACCCCAAAGCAGCTGGAGAGACTTTGGGGACTTTTTTATTTTATTTTTGCCTAACAGCTTTTTGTTTGTTCATAGAAAATTCTTCGCTGCGTTTTGATGGCTGGCTGTGAAAGCACTGTTTGAGTAGTGGTAGATGGAGGGAGCGAGGAACCGTGAATGAACTCGCAGGTGACTGCTGGCTTGGCCCCCCAGCACTCTGCGTTTTGCCTTTAACACTAACTGTACTGTTTTTTCTATTCACGTGTGTCTAGCTGCAGGATGTAACATGGAAAACAGTAGCTAAAGATTAAATTCAGAGGACTTGCAGAAGTTATGGTTAAGTTTCTACATTTAATCTGCTGTTTACCTAAACTTGTATGTATAATTTTTGGGTGGGTATGGGGAATTGCTTTGCTAAAAATAAGCTCCCAGGGTGTTTCAAACTTAGAGAAGACCAAGGGACAGTATTTTTTATCAAAGGAATCCTATTTTTTCACACTATATCAACTTGGTTGCTCTGATACTCCAGAGCCTGACTGGGGGCCTCCTGGCCCTGGCTTGGAGGCCAGGGCCATGGTGCTGGGCTTGCTCTCCCACTGTTGCCAGGGGCTGGAAACTGGAGGGGCCTCTCGGGTCATGGGCATCCCCATCTCCACCCCCTGCACACTGATGGCCCACCACCAACAGGTCTTCATTTCTATGGAAAAGGGACTCCCAAGAGGCAGCAGTGGTCATGGCCCCCAACCTCGGTGCTCCAAAGTGGACCAGCTGCTCTTGGGGGTACCTGGGAGGTCGAACAACTTGACCACATCAACTTTGTTTCTTTTTTCTCCACCTCTCCCCTTCTAAAAGGAATCTTTTTTTTTTTTTTTTTCTTTTTTCTTTTTTTGAAACACTCAGTGGGGGACATTTTGGTGAAGATGCAATATTTTTATGTCATGTGATGCTCTTTTCTCACTTGACCTTGGCCGCTTTGTCCCAACAGCCCACAGCCCTGCCCTGACCTGCCCTATCCCTTTTCTCTGGCGCTCCAGTCCCATGCCTTGGGCCTGAAACTGGAAAAGGTCTGGTGGCTGGGCGGGAGTGCCAGCAATACTTCATAGTAAAAACCTGTGGGCTCTCAAAGCTAATTTTTTACTGAAATTTTTATACAACTTCCAATTGTTTTATTAAAAAAGATTAAAAATGGTGATGCTTACAGCAGTTTGTAAAAGCTCTTAGTGTTGATTCCATGGGACTGACAGCTTTGCTCATTATGATTTCCCCCCTTTCCCTAATGGCTTAAATTCTGGAATTACACTGGGACTTCTTTTGCCTTTTTTAGCAGAACATCCGTCCATCTGCATCTCTGTCCCATGACTCAGGGGTGCCCACTCTGCTTCCATCTTCCTCCTTTGGAAAAACCATTTTGAGCATGATTTTTCTTGATGTCTGAGTTATTTCGCATAACTTTTAGGGAGGAATGCCTTTTGCAATAACGTATCCCTTCCCTAATGGAGGGTGGGTGGGTGGACCCAGGCTCCCCTTGCACATGGAGCAGTTACTTCTAAGCCATATTGAGTGTTTTGCAGAGGACTGTGCTGCCTCAGGAGGGAATGACCAGCAGGAGGGTAGGGGCTCCATTCTGATCTTCTCCAGAGTACCCTTTTCTCACCTTCTCCCACAAGGCATCCTTCTTCCCTGCCCAACCTCCAGCAGGGTACTTGAGTGAATAGTACTCCTATGCAAGGAGCCTATAGATGAAATCTCAGTGCTAGTGATCAAGCCTCTTTACTTCAAGCCCTGTCTTTACTGGAGTTTTCTTGACTTCCTAGAACAGGAGCACAAGTAGATCTGACTTGGTGAGATTCTTTCTGATGACCTGTCAAAAAATAAATAATTCCCAGTGTTCCAGGTGAGGGCTTTGAAAGGCCTTCCAATAGCTGTGTTGTTCCTATCAACCCTACCATCAGGCAGTGCCAGCCCAGACCAGAGAATGGCCTGTTGCCACAGGAACTGGAGGCAGTGAGGCAGTGAACAGAATAGCAACAGTAACAATGCCTTTGCAGACAGCCTCCTCCCTGAGTGCTGGGCTGGAGATGGCCTTTGGACTCTTAAGAAGGAGAGCCAATCTCACATTCAAGTGTTCACCAACCACTGACGTGTTTTTTATTTTCTTCTATATGATTTTAAGATGTGTTTTCTGCATTCTGTATAGAAACATATCAAACTAAATAAAAGCAGTGACTTTATTACAATGCCACTGCCTCTGAGAATCTATTTCCCTGATCTCTATAGGTCACCAGACATAGGTGGTGGGAGGGCTATGTGACAGTGAAGAGGGCCACACAGAAGCCCTAATCATCTAGAAACTTAATATTGTAAGCTCTCCCCTTAGTCAATTAAGAAGAACTGCCGGGCGTGGTGGCGCATGCCTGTAATCCCAGCACTCGGGAGGCTGAGGCAGGAGGATTGAGACCAGCTTGGGTTACAAAAGTGAGTTCAAGGCCAGCCTCAACTGCATAGCTAGACTCTGTCTCAAAAAGACCAAAAAAAAAAAAAAAAAAAAAAAAAAAAAAAAAAAAAAAAAAAAAAAAAAAAAAAAAAAAAAAAAAAAAAAAAAAAAAAAAAAAAAAAAAAAAAAAAAAAAAAAAAAAAAAAAAAAAAAAAAAAAAAAAAAAGAAGAAGAAGAAGAAGAAGAGCCTCCTTGCTCTTGGTTTTCTCATTTGCAAGGGTGGCTGTGGGTGGCAGAGAACCTAGTAAGGTTTGGTATGGGAGAGGATGGTGGGAAAGGTGCTGTCACATGTTTCTGCTCTGGAATGGGCCAGCTGCTAGGCAAGGGTCCTTCAGTTTTGGCCTCTAAAATGAGGCTGTAGTTGCATGCTTCTGTCTGTGGGCTGGCCACTTCTGATAATCAGTCACAAGGTACCTTTAGTGTTAGCTTTGGGGCAGAGTTTCATTTATAGCCAGGCTGCTTTGCCCTTGGACCTGTAGGTCCTAGGTGGTCAACTCTAATTCCCTGGCCTGGGATAGTCAAGACAACTGGATAGGCAAAGTACGATTCAGTTCCCAGAACGTGATTGTCCTGAGAGACACTGCTCAGCACTGCAGAGATGCAGCAGCTGTGTGTCCAGAGGGCCATTTGTCACAGGAAAACTGGCAGCTCTTTCAGGACTCACTTCTACTCTACCATCTTCCTCTTGCAGCCTCTAGACTGCCCCTTTGCTCACAGCCTTCAAGACCCAGAGGAAAATGGTCTCATGTAAAGTTGAGTTCTAATGGCGAGTTGAAGGTCAAAAAAACTAACCTGGCAAGATAGCACATGCCTATAGTCCCACTACTTAAAAGGTTGAGGTAAGAGTTACCACTGCAAGTTTTTTTTTTTGTCTTTTTTTTTTTTTTTTTTTTTTTTTT
>PVJA010010307.1:0-57880 GCA_004027025.1 Myocastor coypus
GGGTTTGACCCTGTAAGAAACAAAAAAAAAAAAAAAGAATGTTTTGTAATACAGGTCTTGCTTCGACTTGCCCTTGACCATCCAGCAAGGAAAAAAAATGCTTAATTACAATGCATGAAACGCAGAGCTAGATTGGTGAGATGAGCTTTAGGAGGCTTAGGTTCAACAGCCTCCAACATTATAAGCTTCACTGGTGGCCCACTGCAATTGCAGAACATTTGACTGTGTATGTATCTGCTTCCTCTTAGTCCAAAGAGAAGTATATTCTTTTCCTTTTCTTTTTTTTTCTAAGCAACATCAATAAAGAGGTGGGTCATGCCCACACACTGTACTCTGTAGAACAATTGTGAGGACAATATGCAATATGTCAACTTTCAAAAAAAAGAAAGGGGAAAAGAAAAAGAAAAAAAAGTAATGTTGATATAAAAGGGTTAATGTTTAATTGTTCGATCAATCTTATATACCTATACATATTAATCTAAACTGATCTGATGATGAAAATATGTAATATAACCATTGTTAAATTTAAACAATAAAAATATTAAATTATAGAGCTAACAAAAAAACATTCTTTCTATTGTGCAGGATCTTTGTTTTTTCATCTTTAAATTTGGATTGTTGGCAATACATATATTGTTTGTTTTTTTAGCCAAGTTTGAATCACCATGAGTGCTAGTTTAGGTAAAGAAAGATACTCTAAAGAGAAAGATCCCAAAGTAGCATCAGCCAAGGAAAGAGAAAGGAGGCAAAGGCCTCTGGAGGTTTTGTAAAGAAAGCAAAGATAAAGAACCTAAAACCAAAGGGAAAGATGCCAAAGATGGGAAGAAGAATTCCAGTGCTGTGCAACCAGGGGTCACTTTTTCAGTTGACAACACAATCCAATGGCCAAATCCAGCACCTAGACATAGGAAAACAGCTAGTAATACAGAAGTAAATAAGGAACTCAATAAATGCTGGGAAGAGAATTCAATGCGTTTGGACTTATCCAAGAGATCTATACACTTATTTCCATCATCAATCAGAGAGTTGACTCAGTTGACAGAACTTTATTTATACAGTAACAAATTACAGTCCCTCTCAGCAGAGGTGAACTGCTTAGTACATCTCATGACGCCGGCTCCAAGTGAAAATTCACTTAGCCAGTTTACCTGACTATCTTGATAACTGGAAGAAGCTTCAGATGCTTGATTTACAGCATAATAAACTGAGAGAAATTCCTTCAGTGGCATATAGGCTAGATTCTCTCACCACTCTCTACCTTTGCTTTAATTTTATAACTACTGTGGAAAAGGGCATCAAAAACCTGTCAAAACTCACACACTTAGCATTTGAGAGAACAAAATCAAACAACTACCTGCTGAAATTTGGTGATTTATGTAATTTTATTACACTGGATGTAGCTCAAAATCAACTTGAACACCTCCCAAAGCAGATTGGGAACTGCACACAGATTACCAACCTGGACCTGTAGCACAATGAACTCTTATGCCTCCCTGATACCACAGGAAACCTGCTCAGTTGAAGTCATCTTGGTCTGAGATATAATAGACTGTCAGCAATACCCAGATCATTAGCAAAATACAGTGAACTTGAATTAAGTTTGGAGAACAATAACATTTTTAATTTACCAGAGAGTCTTTTGCCAAGTCTTGTAAAACTCAATAGTTTGATCTTAGCTCGAAACTGCTTCCAGTTATATCCAGTGGGTGGTCCATCTCAGTTTGCTGCCATCTATTCTCTCAACATGGAACACAGTCGAATCAATAAAATTCCATTTGGGATTTTCTCCAGAGAAAAATATTAAGTAAGCTGAATATGAAGGACAATCAGTTAACATCACTTCCTTTGGATTTTGGAACTTGGACCAGTATGGTGGAATTGAGTTTAGCCACTAATCAGCTTACAAAGATCCCTGAGGATGTACCTGGTCTAGTTTCTCTCGAGGTTCTAATACTATCAAACAGTCTTCTAAAGAAACTTCCCCATGGTCTTGGAAACCTTAGGAAATTAAAAGAGCTGGATCTAGAAGAGAAAAAAATTGAATCATTGCCAAATGAAATTGCTTATCTTAAGGATTTACAGAAATTAGTCTTTTTTTTTTTTTCATTTTGGAAGCAGATACTTTATTAACTGACCAAATCATAAAAACACCACGGTAGATACCTTAGTTCATCCTTCTGATAAGCCTGTTGATCTGGTCTTCCCTATTTCCAGCATCTCCAACTTCCACAAAATGTGTGATTTTTTTCTTCATTCCACCTCGTGGAGATGATAACTTTGAACGGCCACAGGAAGTTATTTGCCTCTTTGAAGCGTTTTCCCACAGTATAAACCTCATGGATCAGACCCTCCACGCAGATGATGCCATATTTACCAAGTGATTAAGCAACCAATGAATTATCTGTCAAGGCAATTCGCTTCTTATTGATTTTGCCATAGCCACGCTTGTATATTAGTTCATTTACGGACTTCAGGTTTGGGTACCCCCATGCAATGTATGGCTCCACAATTCTAAGCATGTTAATTGAAGCCTTGTTGAGCTTAACGAACGTGCCATTGATGATCTGGCGGAAACGAAGAAGCTGCAACACCTTTTGGACCTTTGGGCTCACACCATTGATACCCCTGATCCGGATGACAAATGCCACTTTGGGCTCTGCAGGGACATAGAAGTTGCTAGCTTTTCTCGCCATCCTCGGCACTCGTATCCCAGTTCTGTACATCTGTATGTACTCCTTATGATAGTGCCTGGCTTTTTCATAGATGAGCTTCCTCCTTGCCTTGCGAAGCATCTTCTGGGCAAACTTCTTTCTCAGGCGCTTTATCTTCAATTCTGCGAAATGCTTTTTCTTTTTCTTAAGGGTTTCTGACACAGCAGGAACATTCTTTTTCTTCTCTTCTATACCCTCCATGGTTCCAGCCAGAAAAGAATCAGAAATTAATCTTGAGAAACAACCAGTGAACTATGCTTCCCAGAGGCATTGGTCACCTCAGCAACCTTACACAATTGGGCCTTGGAGAAAATCTGCTGACTCATGAGGAGGAAATTGGTACACTGCAGTACCTAGAACTGTATTTGAATGACAACACTAACCTGCACAGCCTTCTCTTCAAGTTAGCTCTGCGGCAGGCTTTCAATCATGAGTGTTGAGAACTGTCCACTCAGTCACCTTCCACCTTGGATTGTTGTTGGGGGCCCTTCTTTCATCATTCAGTTTTTAAAGATGCAGGGTTCATATCACACCATGGTCTGATGCAGATCTGTGTATCCTACACACTGTTGAGAATCAGACTGTCATTCACGTTTCACATCTGTATCTGTCTATTTATGTAGATATTGATATATATGGCAGATTTATAAAGACTGCATTATGTGTTTCTGCTAATAGAGGCATCATAACCAATTAGATTTTTTAAAAAGCTCTGTACAAGAAGCTTATATAAGTTTTCTTTGCTGAATTTTATTAATGTTTTTCTGTTGTGTAAATAACAGTTTACTTAAAAATCGCCAACATATTATGAATTTGTTAAATTTAAGAGACAGATGTAGGATAGTTAGATAAACGTTTCTCTTAGAAAAAGTAATGGCAAATTATTTTCTTGCAGCTTTTCATAAACACTTTTCCATCACCAGTTGCCATAGGCCCTGAAGGTGAAATAGTTCCTTAACTTATTTTGAAATTTGATTTAAATTTTATATATTGCTTACAGTCAGAGTAAATCATTGGATTTTTTGTTTGATTTGCTCTGTTTTAATTAGTTACAAGTAGAGTTTGTATCCTCTGTGAAAGAATTTGTATCTGCTGGTTTATGTTTTCTTAAGTTTGGGGGAATATAAATGTACAGCAAAAAATATTATTTTTTCATTTCTGAAAGTTGCTTTTAAGGATGGCAGAATTGTAAATATGTACCCCTACGTAGTACTCTTATTTTTGGCAGTGTTGGCCTACGTCATTTTATATTGATGAGGTGAAGAGTAAGTGCATTCCTAGATATCATGTAAAAAACACTCCCATGTAGTGAATAACTATTATATATAATTACATGTTGTTGCTTTTTCTCCAATTTAGTAGTGCGTTGTCTTCTAAACGAACCTTTAAAAAAAAACTAAGGCCATAGTATTGATAGAAATTTGGAGTGTTTTGCTTTTTCTGAAACTCAAAGTCAGGATTAGACTTGAAGTCAAACCTATATTCACAATTGACAATTTTATTTTTTTCATTTTTTTTCAGACCATCAGCATTTTATTGAGTGGAAAGTCTTGAACTGTAAGAGTTCAAGCAGAATAATGTTGCATTTCCTTATATCTCACGAAACACTTTTTATAGTAACTTGTCAGATTGTCTATGAACAAACCCACTTTTTTAGCCATTGGTAAATTCTTTCCTTCACATGATAGCATATACAAGAACACTTCAGATGTGTTAATAGATGTGACTGATTTTAACAAATCCTATTAGATTTGTATCAACTAGTTACATGTTCTGTTCAAAGAACAATTGACAATTTTATAAGGAGCATCTAACAAACGGAAGGCTGGTGAAGATATAAAACCCTCGGATGCTTAAATGTGCAATAAAACTATTGTGGATGTCACTGGATTTTACCAAGTAATAGCCTTTCTTCTTTTCCATTTACTATGGGTTTTCAGTTAAAATTTGTTTATAAAAGGAATTTGTTTCATATAACTCTACCTTGAAAAAAATTTAAAAAATTCATTTGAAAGTTGATTGAAATTCTCATACTTTAGTTAACTCTTTAGTTAATTCCTATTCTACATGAACAAAACATTGACTGTAATAGTTACCAGAATTTGTTTAGTGACTTCCTGGAAATGAACCATTTTAACAGTTTGGACATTGCAAAAACTTAAAATGCTTTTAATTCAAATAGGATAAACCAGAGTTTACTATTGGTATTTTATAGGAAATATTTAATATATTTCAACTTTTATGGTAGGATTTTTTTTGGGACAGATAGGATGTCTTACAAAAAATTGTACTTATTCACCAAAATTCACTTAAAATTTTTTATTAGTGCATGTTTGCAATATATCATGAATAAGTTAATTGTGGAGAGATGAGTGTAATCTTTTCACTCACCATCCATTGACAAATTTTTTATTATAATCATTTATTTGAACTATAATTTATTTTTTATTAATATTAATGCGAAAGGAATAGCAATGAGACAGTTTCACAATAGGTTAGTAGGACACATATAATAATTAATACATTGCATATTGTTGTCTTCATAGTAGTTGTTCAGAGTACAAGATGCAGACATATTAATTTTATACTTCTACTGCTGAATGTGAATGATGACTGTAACCACATGGTGGCAGCAAACACCTGACTTTTCCAAGCTTTCTCTCCCAGACCTGCACTAAAAGGAAAGTGATTTTCCTTGCCTTTCTCCTCATTGTGTTTTCAAGATTGCCAAATGAGAGAAGACTGTCCTTAAGATAACAACAGAAATGTCAAGTTAAAAGATTGATTAAAACATGTTTTTTATGTTTCTGATGGCTATTTTCTTGGAGGTCATTGTGTATACAGCAGTGTTTTTGACTCATCAGGATACCCTTGGAGAAATGTCTGGAGTGTAGTGAGAGTTCAAAAAAGTGTTGATTGTAAATGGTGAGGTGCTATACACTTGTAGTTCCAGCACTCATGAAGCTGTGGCAGGAAGATCAGGGATGTAGACCAGCCTGGGCAATTTAGCAAGGTCAAGGACAGCCTGGACTACATAGCGAGAATCTGTCTCAGAATATTTTTTTGTTTGATTATTCTTATTCTCAGAAGGCAGATGTTTCAACTTATCAAAGCACAATCTTTAAACTCTCAGATGGCCTTATCCAGAGGAGACTATATCTCTTTAGCTAGATGTGCTTGTACTTTTGGATGGAACTGTACCTTTTCTGTAGTTCTACACTTATGAATCTAGACTTGAATTAGTTCCTGGCATCTTACAGTACCTTATCAATTTAGTAATTCTAGCTGAGCCTGGTGGTACACACACTCTGGAAGGCTGAGACAGGTGGACAGTTCAGGCAATTTGGTGGCTTAGTGAGATCTTTTCTCACAATAAAAAATAAAAAAAGACTGGGGTTGTAGCTCAATGCAAAGGTGTTAGATTCAGTGCCCAGTATGAGACAGAAGAGAGGGGAGGTGAAATAGGGGTGAACAAAAGAAAAATAAAAAATAAAAATGATAATTCTGATGAAAACATATCTGACACGATTCCATTTTCTTTACTTATATGATAACTGGGCAGGAACTGCAGTTTTTAGGTTGGTTGGGGGGAAGACCAGGGTGGCAGAAGCAGGACTGAAGTTGTTTGTGTATTCCCTAAGAGCCCAAGTATCAGACAGGGCCTCATGCATGAGGTAAACACTTGTGCTAGCACTTCCAGCTGCCTACCTCTTTAGCTCTTTCCCTAACAACCCCTATTTGTTTCCATAGCTACCGTGTGTGTGTGTGTGTGTGTGTGTGTGTGTGTGTATGTATGTGTGTTGCTAGGGACCTCACTTAAGGCCTCCCATGTATTAGACCAGCGCTGTACCTCCATCTCAGTCTCAGTGTTTTTGAATGCATTTAGGTGCTCTCAGACATGACTTCATTTACTATTTCTCTATATAGAAAAGCTCTTTCATGCTCATATTTGCAGATGCTGGTTTTTCTGTTGAAATACACTTTTATTTTTCTCCATTTAATCCTTTTTTTAATCTAATTTCTATGTGTCCTTACAATGGAGCTCAAGGCAAAGCACTCTGGAAACCCCAGTACAGCGTAGATGTTGCTGCAATGCGTTCCTATAGAACTGAGTTTTCCTTCAGCAAAGTACATATTCGGATCATGGCCTTGTTCGTTCTGCTCTCCTGTGAGATCATCGCTCTCCTGTGAGATCATCGCTCTCCTGTGAGATCATCGCTCTCCTGTGAGATCATCGCTCTCCTGTGAGATCATCGCTCCCCAAACCAAAGCCCTCCCTCCCCTTACTTTGCATTCCCAGAGCCTAGCAGAGTTTCCACACATTGGAGTTGCAGCATGAGTGTTTGGAGAATAAGTAAATGAATCAATCCATTTATTACAGAATGAGATATTCTCTTTCCCTGTCTTTCTCCCAGTTAGAATGCTTTGATATTTAAAAAAATCATTTTAGAAAATTATTTTTAAAATAAGCAGTCAGCTTCTACCTCCTACGCAAGGAACATCAGAGAATACCTATGAACTTCATTTGCAAATAGGACTTGCTGAAGGAGGAAGTTCGAAGTATGAACCTCCATCAACATCCCAGACACTGTGGGATCCACTGAGGATGTGCCCAACCTCCATGGATGCAACTCTGATATATATATGTATATATATATATATATATATATATATATATATATATATATATATATCACATCATGAAAATCCAATTTTGAGGCATAAAGTTGAATGGCTTCCAGAAGCTTCTTAGGCTTTTTAGCATGCTGACAGTGTTATTCATCAACTCCCACGGCATCTCTGAGTGACAAGCAGGAGAAGTAGAGAATTTTTTTCCCTCTTCTCTCCTCTTTTTTCATCTCCCCTCCCTCCAGCTCTCTTCTCTCTCCCTTTGTCTAGTCCTTTCTACAGTCGGAGAGTTAGAACCCAGAGAAAGTTTAAGCAAATTGCCTAGAACCACTTAAAAGACAACAATCAAACCAGAGCTCATTCTGGTGCTCATTCCACAAAACTGTTCTTCCTGTAACTTAAACAGGTTTGTGTTTTAATGAATTTGGGACATATGGGCCATAATAACCCAAGTACCTGGCATTTCCTGGATGTTATGGTCTGGTGGGGAGGAGATTGCTTTCTCCTTTCAATGAGTTCTCACGTGTCTAACTTGGAAATAATAAAAAAAAACTTGACATAAGTAGAAATAGTTTCTGAAATAAGTATTATAATGCTTTCTCATTTTTTCAAACTGCTTTGTCTAATCATGATTTTTCTTTTTCCTTCATGCCCATCTTTATCCAGCAGTTATATTCAATACTATTTTGCTGGCATCTTAAGAGTTATGAGATAATTTTCTTAAAGTCTATCACAAGGGAAGAAAATTATTTGGTTCGCTGTCTTCTCTGTGAGGAGCAAAGGTGATAGCCCATTTTCTCTCTATACCACTGATATTAATATCTGTGCTTTGTTCATAAAGTGAATAAAAGTTCCTCCAAATTCAGACTTCCTCTGCTCCCACAAAAACTCGATTTACAATGAATAGTGGTGATTTAAAGGACATTAAATTAAGTTTCTTAGACATGCCTTTTAAAGAAATTTTCCCTCTCCTAATATCTTCCATGTGCAATTCTTGCTGGCTAATAAGAACTCTTTTAAATGGAATCTTTGAGTCTTTCTGTGAAATGCATTCTTTTCTGGGACAGACAGTCATAAGGGCTGTTTAGAACCTACATCAGCCTGCTTGAGAACTAAATGATATTTTTAAGTCGAACAACAAAACACCTCACGTTTGTCAAGTATTTCCCATCCCAGGCAATGGCAGGGGATTGCAGATCTTCAGGATCTTCTTTTGCATAATGGCCCTCTAGGAGCAAGACTGGCATGAGTCATTGGCATGTTGAAGGCAAAGCATGGCAAAGGCTTGGATTCTCTGATATCCAGGAAACTTTTTCCATCTGTGTTGAATTTTGCCCTACAGAACTCCTTAGTTAAGGTACCTGAAATTTCCAAACTAATATGATAATGAGGATACCTCTAGGTTTCAAAGATCCTGCATCAAATCTAAACATTTAGAAATCTAGTAACTAAGTCTCCTGGAATTCACTGCAGATGTGCCAATCTTGGGGTGTATAGGAAGCTCAGACAGCTGCCTGTCATTGAGATAAAAGCTTGGGGAGAAAAGAGGAGCAGTTTCCCAGGAGTTCTACTAGCGCAGGTACACAGTATTTGTGCTGGCTCTTGAGAATGTTTGAAGGAGCTAGAGAATCCCCATGGTAATTCCCTGAGGTTAACTAGCTGTGACAGGGCAAAGTGATAGTGGCATGATTTATAAGTTTGTGTAAGCAAACTGTCTCAGTGTAGGCTCATGGGTCATCTGAAGACTAGAGTTCTGAGGTAAGGTTTCAGGCTGCTGTCCCCACAGCAGAAGGAAAGACAAGCAGTGTCAGTTTGAAAGAACACCACTATGCTCAATTCCACACCAGTGAGGAAGGAACTTTGTAGGGACTTACCATGAAGAAGTATTTTTATTTCCCTCTGTTGTCATATGAGAGTAAATGAGGAGACAAATAGCAAATATTTTTGCCTTGAATTCACCAAGAATAGACATCAATCAATTGTTTGGATTTTATTGTGGCTCTTGGACCCACAACCAATTTACCTGGTTTATAAATTGATTGCTTTAAAACTTGAATAACAGATGGAGACATTCCACGGTTCCTTGTGGAAAGAATATAGAAGGGAAAACAAGACCCATGGTGTAAGGCCACAGGCATGCCAACATCAGAATCTGTACCAATTAAAATAACTTCCTTTTGAATCTCAGATTACCTTGGGAAAGTGTATGATTTTCTGCACCAGCATTTGAAACATTTAAGTTTCCGTAATAGCTACTTGATTTAATTCCAAATGCATTACCTCCTACAGATAGAATGTGAGAGCAGGAATTGACTTTATAAACAGCACAGATCAAATGAGGCTCAGTGACTTGCCCAAACTAATAGGTGGCAAAAGAGCATTGGAATGTAAGTCTTTGTCCTCTAAGCAAATTTATCTTAGTTTTAGCCCTTTGACACCTCCTACATAGTGTTAAATTTTGAGATGATACATTTATTGAAAGATCTACTTTATAGATTTAGTTATTAAATATGGTATTTTGCTCCTTTTTTCCTTAATGTTTTAATAAAGAAATGTTGGAATTTCATTTTCTTCTCTGTAAGTTACATGTTGTATACCATAAAATGAAAGAAAGAAGTTTTATGTATTATTATGATGTTAGGTTTAGAAATCTTATATTAGTAGAATAGACATATTCAGAAATGTTTTTTTTAAGCTAATATAGTTTTATTACAAGAATCTACTATTCAAGCCAGTACTGAAAAAAACTTGCTTTCCTGTACGCATAAACTTAGAATCAACTGAAACCAGATTGAGGAAGGTTTATGAATTAAAATTCAAGAGGCATTGATGATCTAATTTTTTTGGCTGGCTCAGGCTACCTTAAGGGTAAATATGGGGATTGAACTGCCGTCCCCTGTGCCTCACTGGGATTGTCCATACAGGTACTTAAACCACGGAGCTAACCTGAAAGACCTTGGTGACCTAATTTTAATACATATCTATTTGAATGGGCAGCTAAATTAGTCAGAGTGCAGGCCCCACACGGTGGCATACACCTATAACCTCAGCATTGGACACCTGAGGCAGTAGGATCACTATGAGTTCAAGATCAGCCTGAATTACATGATGAGTTCAAAACCAGTGTGAACTAAATAATGAGACCCTGTCTTAAACAAAACAAAATTCCATTAAGAATGATGTCTTTCTTGAAACTGGTCATGGTAGCCCATATTTGTAACAGCTTTGAGAACATAGGAAAGGAAGGAATTTATTCTGATATCTGTGGAGAGGTAGAAACCATAATGCTTCACAGAAGAAATAGTATTTGTAAACAGTCACTTATCTGAGTGTGGTAACACATACCTATAATCATTTCATTTTGGAGGCTGAGGTGTAGAGGCTGAGGCAAAGGGAAACTGACACAATGAGGCCATGAGTTCAAGAGTAGCCTATGCAATTTAGCAAACCACCTCAAAAAATAAAATCTTTAAAAAGGGGCTGGGCATGTAATGCATCATTGTCTGAGTTCTCCAGTTCTAAAGAAAGAGCACGGAGGGAGAGTCCTCTGATAACTTAATCTAACATAAAATTTGTCTGACATTCTCAATTAGTCCCATGCTTGATAGAAAGTGATTGTAATTTATAATTTCTTTCATTCTTTTTATTTATTTTGGGATTTTGTTTTTAAGTAGTAATAAAATATTTTCACTTGTATAGGAATGGAGACTATTCTTTATGCTTTATCCTTTGTCAGAGGATGAATATGCTATTCATAAATGGTCCCTCTCCCTTCTCTCCCAATCTCTCTCATCGTCCTCTTTTCTTCCTGGAGCCAGTGTTTCACTATCTAGTTCAGATTGGCCTCAAACTTGATATGTAGCCAAGGCTGGTCTAGAATTCATGATCCTCTTGCTTCAGCCTCCCAAGTTCAAAGATTATAGGCATGTGCCATCATGCCCAGTAACATGACTATTTATAAATACTAGTTCTTTTGTGAGGCATTAAATTTCTTTTCAATAATCTCAAGGCTGTTTCATTATATATGTGTTTTGGCACTAGATTAAATCTGCCTTCTGACTTGATTTACTTATTGGGCATCTATTATGTGCCTGGTACTGATCTAGGCCTAGAAATAGCAGTGAACAAAATGGACAAAGTCTCTGTTCTCATAGATATTACATTCTAGTGTATGTATAGTGGACAATATATGAGTAGATATTGGGAGGAAAACAAAGCAAGATAAAGGAGCAAAGGAGTGCCGAGGAAAGGGGGAATACAATATTTATTGCGTCGTTGGAGAAAGCCTCACCGGGAAAGTGATATCTTAGCAGAAATCTTTAAGAAGGGAGAAAATGCGCTAACTAGTATTTGGCAGAAGAGCATTGCAAGCAGAAAGAACAAGTACAATGTCTCGAGGAAGGATTATACTTTTCCTTTTTGAGAAGTAACAGGGACAGCAATGCAAAGGAAGTAAGGGGAGAAACAAGGGATAATATGGAGCCATGAAAGGACTTGAAATTTTCCTTTGAGTGGGAGGTGAAGTCACTAAAAGGTTTTGAACAGAGGAGGAGTGACAGAGCTGAACTGTTGAGAATAGATTGTGGGTGGGCGAAGGGAGAAGAGGAGGCTTACATGCTTACACTGGAAAATTGTAAGAAATGGTCATATTTTGGATGTATTTGGAAAGAAAACCAGAATGACAGAATTTCTGGATTGTATATAGGTTGTCAGAAACCAAAAATGACTCTAACAGATACCAAGGTAAGGAAGAAGATGCAACAACCTAGTGAGAGGGCAAAGTCAGGGGTTTAGTTTTTGAATGTGGTTATTTTTACTTTCAAAATAAGTATTGTACTATAGGTCTAGATTAGTGATATAGTACTTGCCTAGTATGTATAAGATTCTGAGTTAAATTCCCAGCACCCCCCAAAAAACTAATTGAACTGTAACATGCCAATTGAAAGGCATTCATGTAATGCTTGCAAAGTGACTGGACCTATAGCCTGCATGTAGGTCAGGAAATAAAACACACCCCTCTCAGGTGACACAGAACCTCACATCAGGCCAGGGAAATCCCACTCTGGAAATGATCATGCACCCCACCTTTAGCCAACACTGTCTCTGCTTTGAGGTCATCTTACCTTAAGGCAACAAAGGTGATAACCAATAGACTTATCTGACTGAACACCAGAACAACACCTAGGAGAGCTTCACTTCAGGTCTAGAGTGTTCCCCTACCACAGAAACTAGGTGAGAGACAGCCTTAGAAAATAGGCTGGGGGAAGGGGAGAGTTAAATGGAAATCTGGGAGGCCAGGGATCATAGCAAGAAATTCATAATGCCTGTATTCTACTGTGAAATGCCAGATTTGGAGGATGAAATTATCACGGGTGAGGTAGGTCCTGAAGGAAAAGGTAGTCCAGAGAAGTGGTATGGTGAATATACTGCATGCATGCCACAGAGAACTATTTACATAATTCAAAGCTTTAAAAGGCTTGTCATTGCTGGTATTATGGTTTCTTTGAGCTGTAGCACTGCTGCATATATCTAGCAAAAACTACTGGTCTAGAAATACTACAGGTCAATATGGCCATAGTCTTTACTAAGGTAATGATCCTCTTCATTCTACTTAAGGGATGTCTATGAATGTGTCCTAGGATTTGTCAATATCCAATTGCCACTGTTGTCATTGGTATTAGTGAACTTACCACTATAGCCAAAGTAACTTGGTAGTGGATGACTATTATTTTTCTCTTTAGGCAAATATGTGGATTTCATGTACATCATAAACAATAAAAATGGGTAGACATACACACAGGAACATGTGGAATCAAGGCAACAACAACCAAAAAACCCCCAAAGTCTCCAAGCTCTCTCAGGTCAGATCAAGGGAGTACAAATGCAGAGGAAAACAAATATCAGATAGCAGAACTCTATAGAAAATGTGATAATGCCAGAAATATTGCTGAGAGGCACAGTGCCTGCCTTGGGAAGCAGAAACTCCCAAATTTGGTTCCTGACACATACACAAAATAGTTATTGACAGGATGAAGGAAGGAGATGAGATCCACGTGGAAATGAAGTGAAACTTCATGTAAATAACTCAAACCACCCAAAGTGGATACTGAGGAAATAAGTAAACTATTGGAAGGGTTTATTAAATTTATTGAAAAAATGAATGACAAATTCAGCAAAGATTTAGAATTCTCAAAAAAAATGTCAGACATAAACCCCTGAAATAAAGGCTGTGTAGAATTCATATACTGCAGAAATGACCAGTGTGAAGACAGTGTCTGAGATTGAAAAATTATAAATCATGAAGTACTGATAGAAGTCATAAAAATGATAAAAAAGACCACCCAGCAACTATTAGATGACACAAAAAGAAAAATGCCACGCCAGTTGAAATTACAGAAAAGCTAAAAGATAACGCAGATGGAATTACTAATATGTTTACAGAAATCATAGCTAAAATTTTCCCAATTTGAAAAGTGTTCAACACACAACTGAGACTTCCAGAACACCAAACAACATGATGAAAAAGCTTGGGAAGACATATCCTTATTAAATTGCCAGATATCCATCACCACCACACCAAGAATAACAACAGAAACCCTGCAGAATTTTAAAAGGAGATGACAAAAATTACATATAAAGATAAATGCTTTAGAATTATAGGAGACTTCTCAACACAAACCTAATTGCCCAAAGAAAGACCTTGGAGTGAAGTATTTCTTTTTCTTAAAAACGTCATTTATTTGTTTATTTGGTACAGGGTCTCTCACTACACAGTCCAGACTCATAGTGACTGTCCTGTGTCAGCCTCCCTAGTGTTGGGATTGCAAGCATGTACCACCTGGGATCAAACTTGGGTCCTTGCACTTGACAGGCAGATGCTTAGACCACGGAGATATCTACCCAGTCCTGGAGTATACTATCTCAATCCCATAGAACAAATAACTTCCAGCCCAGAATAACATACTCAACAAAAATTACTTTCAAATTTTCTATGGCTCATGTGGGTCTTGAACTTCCAAGCATGAGGACTGTGAAGAGTAGTGAGAAGGTAAGGAAATAAGGACAAGATAGAGAAAGCTGGAATCTAGTGTATTCTTTTCTCTTGAGGGGTAGGAAAAGAACTGTTCTACCACTATAGTGCGTTTGTACATTTGGCAGGTTGGTGTCACATGGCACACCTTTGCCTAGCAAGGTATTGCTTGGATTGTCATAGAGCTTGGTGTTCTCTGGACTGAAGCAGCTTGTTCACATGGCTTGCCTCTAGCACACTTTATTATCCCCAATGGGCTTGCCTCACCCTGAAAAGGGTGGCCAATTTCCAGCTTCAGGGACTTCCTACAAAAAGAGATTGAAAAATAAAGACATTTCATGAAAAAGACCAAGTCAAGAGATATATGACTGTGAAACAAGTACTCCCAAGAATATCCCAGACAAGATTGGTGATACCCATAAAGCTAAAAACCCAGATTAAATTAAAACACTAAGCAAGATAAATAGATAAACAACAAGAACAAAATGACAGAAAAATAAAAATGAAGGAGTCACTAATAGAGATAGTGCAATAATAGTAAATAATCAAGACAGCCTGAGATGACTACTGGAATTATTGCACATCATATCTCTTAATGTTAATGGCCTCAAGTTTCTAATTAAAGACTGACTGATAGGCTGCATTAAAGAAAACTCCAGTGGTCTGTTGCATTGTAGAAACTCATCTAACTCAAAAAGATATTCTTGGATTAAAAATTAAAGGCTGAAGCCGGGCGTGGTGGCACACGCCTGTAATCCCAGCACTCGGGAGGCTGAGGCAGAAGGATTGGTACAAGTTTGAGACCTGCCTGGGCTACAAAAGTGAGCTCAAGGCCAGCCTGAACTGCCTAGTGATACCTTGTCTCAAAAAGACAAAAACAAAAACAAACAAAAAAAATAAAAATTAAAGGCTGGAAAATAGTATTTCATGAACTAGACCTCAACACAAGCAAAAGTAGATTAAAACTGATCAGAAGAGACAAATAAGGTTAATATATTCTAGTGAATGTACTAATCCAACAAGTAGAGAAAACACATAAATTTATGTACCAAAATCTGGAGCACCTACTTTCATAATACAAATACTGCTGGACATAAAAGATCAGAAAATACTAAAAATATTATGATTGGGGATCTTAATGCCCTACTTTTTCAAAGAGATAAATCAACTAAACAAAAAATTGATGAAGCAATATCAGAGCTAAACCATACTCTTGAACATATGACTTAAGAGATATCTAGAGCGTGTCCTAACTTAGCATAGGAGAATATACTTTATTTTCTACAACACATGGTACTTTCTCCAAAATAGGTATATACTATTCCACAAAATGTTTAAGTAAGTATAAAAGAATCAAAATCAACCCATGTGTACTATCAAATCACTGGCAATGAAACTAGAAATCAATGACAGAAGAAATCATGGAAAAAGTAGAAGCACTTGGAAAATTAAAACACTCCTGAAAAAAAAAAAAAAAAACAGTGGATCACAGAATAAATCAAGGAAGAAACGTTAACATTTCTAGAAGTCAATCACAAGCTCTGCTTAACTCATCAGAATCTATGGGATACTGTGAAAGCAGTTTTAGTAAGGCAGTTCATTGCAATCAGTGTTTACCTTAAGCGAACAGAGTGAGCTCAAATAAATACCCTTTTGAGGAACCTTACGATACTTGAGAAATAACAGTAACCTAGGCCCAAACCAGAATTAAGACGACAGATCATAAAGATTAGGGTGAAATTTAATGAATTCAGGACTCATAAAACAATACAAGGTGTCAGTGGGTACAAAAGCTGGTTGTTAAAAGGATAAAAAAAATACATAAACTTTTAGTCGACTGGGCTACAAAAGTGAGCTCAAGGCCAGCCTCAACTGCATAGCGAGACCTTGTCTCAAAAAGACAAACAAAACAAAACAAAACAAAACAAAACAAAAAAACCCAAAAAGAGCCGGGCGTGGTGGCTCACGCCTGTAATCCCAGCACTGAGGAGGCTGAGGCAGGAGGATTGGTGCGAGTTCGAGACCAGCCTGGGCTACAAAAGTGAGCTCAAGGCCAGCCTCAACTGCATAGCTAGAACTTGACAAAAAAAAAAAAAAAAAAAAAAAAAAAAAAAAAAAAAAAAAAAAAAAAAAAAAAAAAAAAAAAAAAAAAAAAAAAAAAAAAAAAAAAAAAAAACTCTTAGTAGAATTTGCCCAGAGGAATAGAGAAAAAATTAAAGTGATGCAAATAAATCACAACAGAAATTGTCAAAGCCAGAAGAGAGTAACAACTATGAAAAGTTGTATTCCAGTAAATTGAAAAATTGAAGAAATTCACTCATAAATTACCAAAGCTAACTGAAGAAGATATGAAAAATAACCCAACAAGAAAAAAATGCCATAGGATTGTGTTGCTGCAATTTTGTATATGGTTAGATTTCTAAATTTATTTGTAAAAATGTGTAATTATGTTTTTTTTCCAATAGCAAAGAATGAAACTGACACAGTAACAAAGAACCTACCAGCTACAAAATCCCAGGATCTAATGCATTTACTGCTGAATACTACAGAAAATTTATGTGTTATATCACCAAAATTCCTCTATCTCTTCAAAGAAATTGAGATAAGAGTGTTACCAAATTCATTTATGGAAGCTAGCTTTGCTCTAATTGCATAACTAGATAAAGCCCCAACAGAAACAAAACAAAACAAAACAAAATTACAGGACAATCAACTTGATGAGCATAGATGCAAAACTTCTCATAAAGAAATTAACAAATAACATGCAGCTCATCAGCAGAAAGTTCAGACACCATGACCAAGTAGGTTTTATCGTAGAGACACAAAAATGGTTTAATAATCACTGCAAATCAGTGAATGCAATGCATTACATAAACAGAAGCAAGAGAAAAAACTACCTGATCATATCAATAGGCATGAAAATACTTCCAACAAAATCTAGCACTCCTTCATGATAAAAACTCTGAAAATATAAATATAAAAGAGAACACATTAATTTTTTTATATGTATGTGTTTTAGGGAAGGGTCTACAGGGTGTTAAGGGTCTCACTGCTAGATGAAACTCGTAGATGATATGACTGTTTACAGCCTCCCAAGAGCTGGGATTATAGACATGCACCACGGTGCCCAGTCTCAATTGTCCTCTCAGTGCGCCCTGGGGGTGGGGCTGGCAGGGCAGGCCGGAGGATCAAATCCCCAGACCTTGCACCTGCTTGCAGGTGCTTTAATCCACTGAGCCATTTGGCAGGCCCACACATGAATTTGTTGAAAGTCATTTATCAAAAAACCAAACGTGAGCTTCATCTTAAGGAAAAACTAAAAGCATTGCCTCTCAAATAAGGAAAATGACAAGGATTTCCATTATTACCATTTCTATTTAACATGGTATTCAAAAAATTAGCCAGAGCAATCAGGCAGAGAGAGAAATAAAAGGAAAGGAAGTAGTAGTCAAATTGTAATTATTTTCAGATGATATGAATCTCTACATAGAAGACGCAAAGAATTTCACAAAAATAATATCTTAGAATTAATAACTAATTTTAGCAATGTAGCAGGATACAAAACCAAGACATAAAAATCAATAGTATCTTTGAACAAACTGTTCAAAAGGAAGGGACAACTGGGATGAGGGAAAGAAGATAAGAAAGAAGGGGAGCAGAAGCACATATGTATATACACAGAGTAGCTTGGATAATTCTACTGCTGATTTCTGCTGGTCGATTGAAAGAGGCACTTAATGCTTAATTTTTTTCCTCTGTTCTTTTAAATTTTTGATAAGTGTTACATGCTTACCTGGTAATCTGAACAACTAGTTTGAAGACAACCATATATGATATAGCAACCACTGTTGAATTCCTATCATTTTGTTCAGTGAAATTCTGTATGATTTCTAATGTGTTTTTTTGCTATTTTAAAATTCTTTTTTAAAAATAAAAACAGTATTATTTGTGTACAGCAATAATGAACTCATGGAAAAGAAAATTATGAAAACAATACCATTCATGATAGCACCAAAAAAATGAAATTTTACCCAGCAAGCACGCAGGCCAAGGTCCCTCCGTCCCTCTACTCCTCTTTTGCGTTCCCACGCCTCACTTCCTGTCCCGGTCCCCAGCCCGCGCGCTGGCTGGGTCAGGATCCTTGGCCCACACTCCCCTTTAACTTTTCCTTTTTTTTTTTTTTTTTTCAACCCCTCCTGCCCAAGCCTCACTACCGAACCCATCATACACCTCATCTGGCAACCCAGTTGGTCCACAAACCTACCAGGACGCCTCAATTCCAAAGCCCACCTCGACCTACAGACTAGACCAATGTGGCTTCACAGCAGCCAGCAGCCGGAGCTCTGACAGGAAGCTGGGAACTTCTATAGGGGAACCAACTTGGAGCCTCCAGACCAAAGGCCCATAGACACTAACAGCATAATGTCACCAAAGTGCAGACGTTGCTTCCATACAAAATGAAAACAGCAAGGAGTAGGAGGCAATCTCTGGGCCCGAGCCCACCCAAATCAAATACAGGAGACACTACCGTGGAAGAAAATGGGAATCATACAGATGAAAACTCTGAACTGGTAGCATCTGAGGCAGACACACAAGTGCAGAAACTTATAGAACAACTGAGATCAGAGATCACATCTGAAGTAAAAAAAAAGAAATACATGAAGTGGAAAAACGGCTGGAGAAAAGTATAGAGGACATCAGAGCAGAAATAATATCTGAAGTTAACAAAGACATATCTAAATCAATAGCATCCCAAGTAGGGGAACAACTACAGAAAGGCAGACAGGAGAACAGAAGAGAAATAATCCCTGAATTAGAGAGAGAAAGGATAACCATAATGACAGACTTCAATACTATTAAAGAAGACATCGATAAAAAATTAGAGGAGAATAGAAAGATGATGGACTCCCTGATGGAGCAATATAGGAAAGACATAGATCGCATGAAACAGTTTCAAAAAGATATACAAGAAAATAAAATCTCCATCACAGGTTGACAGTGCCGAATAAACGAAAATGAAGATAGAGTTTCGGATCTTGAAGACACAGTTGCAGCCAGCGAAAGAGTAAGAAAGGATCTTTTAAAAACAATCAGAATGCAGGAAAAAATAATTCAACATCTGCAAGATGATGCAAAAGTGAACAACGTCAGATTAATAGGAATCAGTGAGAAAGAAGGAGTCCATACAAATGATATAAAAATATGGGCAGAAGTAACAGCAGAAAACTTCCCAAATATGAGAAAACAATTGGACATTCAAGTAACTGAAGCATACAGAACTACAAATAACATCAACCCAACTAAAACCACACCAAGACATATAATAGTCAAGTTACCAGAAACCCAGCTGAAGAATAATATACTAAAATCTGCTAGAGAAAAGAAACAGATCACATCTAAAGGAAAATCCATCAGAATAACAGTGGATTTCTCTTCACAAACTATGAAGTCAAGAAGAGCATGGAGCAGAGTGCTTCAAGTCCTCCATGAAAACAAATTTCAGCCAGACCATTGTACCCGGCAAAACTGTCCTTCAAGTATGAGGGAGAAGTGAAATCTTTCCATGACAAGGAACAACTAAAGAATTTCATGACATCAAAGCCAAAACTACACAATAGTCTAACAAATATTTTAGAGAGGTACCAAAACGACCCAAATCCAACAAATGAGAACAGAAAGATCCCACCAAATAGAGTAACCAACTAAACATAGGAGGAAAAAGTGGTAAACAGTAGTGAATAAGAGTCATGTCAACCATAAGTCAATACATTTCAAATATAACCATCAATGTAAATGGACTCAATTATCCAATTAAAAGAACTAGACTTGCAGAGTGGATAAGGAAACAGAGCCCAACAATATGCTGTATACAAGAAATACACTTAACTCATAGGATTAAAGTTAAAGGTTGGAAAACAATACTACATGCTCCAGCACCTCAAGAAAAAGCAGGGGTAGCAATCCTGTTTGCAGACAGTCTAAACTTCAAACTAAGATTGATCAAACAAAATAAAGAAGGTCACTACGTACTGGTTAGGGGAAAAGTTCATGATGAAGAGGTAACACTCATAAATATGTATGTACCCAACATGGGAGCAGCAAGCTATATAAATCAAACCTGAGTGAACATGAAAAATCTCATATCCAATACCACAATCTTAACAGGAGACCTCAACACGCCCTTGTCAGAAAAAGATAGGTCAAGCAGACAAAAAATCAGCAAAGTGGCAGAACTGAATCATAACTTAGAACAACTGGACTTAGTGGACATACACAGTGTTCCACCTAACCACTTCAAAATACACATTCTTTTCAGCTGCACATGGGACATTTTCTAAAATAGATCACATATAGTCCATAGATCATGCTTAAGTATATGCAAGAAAACAGAAATTATCCCATGCATATTATCTGACCACAGTGCAAACAAATTGGAAATAAATGAAAAAAGAAAACATAGGAATTCCAGGACTACATGGAAATTAAACAGCACTCTTCTCAACAACCAATGGGTTACAGATGAAATTAAACAAGAAATGAAACAGTATCTACAATTTAATGAAAATTCAAACACAACCTACTGGAATTTGTGGGATGCAATGAAAGTAGTTCTCAGAGGGAAATTTATAGCTCTGAACTCACACATTAAGAAAATAGAACGGGAACAAATAAACAATCTTACACAACACTTAAACTGACTAGAAGCGGAAGAACAAACGAAATCCAAAGCCCAAAGGTGGGAGGAAATTATAAAGATTAGAGCAGAAATCAATTCATTTGAGACAAAGAAAACGATACAAAGAATGAATTAATCCAAAAGCTGGTTCTTTGAAAGATTAAATAAGATTGATAAGGCCCTAGCTAACCTCATCAAAAAGAGGAAAGAAAGGACTCAAATTCAAGCAATAAGGAATGAAAAGGGTGAAATTACTACAGACTCAGCAGAGATACAGAAGATCATAACTAGCTACTTTAAGAATCTTTACTCTCACAGAATTGAAGTCACAGATGAAATGGACAGATTCCTAGAAAAGTACAAATTACCAAAACTGAATCAAGAAAATATTAGAACTCTTAATAACCCAATAAAAGCCAATGAAATACAAAATGTAATAAAAAGCCTACTGACAAAGAAAAGTCTGGGACCTGATGGCTTCACCTCTTAATTCTACAAGAAATTTAAAGAAGACATAACCCCAATACTCCTCAAACTCTTCAATGAAATTGAAAAAGAAGCAATCTTCCAAAATCATTCCTAGAGGCAAGTATTACACTGATACCAAAATCAGAAAGAGATGTAAGTATAAAAGAAAACTACAGACCAATTTCTCTCATGAACATAGATGCAAAAATTCTCAATAAAATCCTAGCCGTTAGAATACAACAAATCATCAAGAAGATTATACATCACGACCAGGTAGGATTCATTCCAGGGATGCAAGGATGGTTCAATATATGCAAATCTATAAATGCAATACACTATATCAATAGAGCCAAGACCAAAAATCACATGATCGTCTCAATGGATGCCGAAAAGGCCTTTGACAAAGTGCAACACTCATTCGTGTTCAAAGTCCTACAGAAAATTGGGATAGCGGGCCTCTACCTCAACCTGATAAAAGCCATCTACAACAATCCAACAGCTACCATAATTCTAAATGGGGAGAAATTGAAGTCTTTTCATCTCAAATCTGGCACAAGACAAGGATGTCCTCTATCGCCACTTCTATTCAATATAGTTCTGGAGTCATTAGGTATAGCCATTAGACAAGAAAGACAAATAAAAGGAATAATAACAGGTAAAGAAGAATTTAAACAATCATTATTAGCAAATGCCATGATACTTTACTGGGAAGACCCAAAAATCTCCAACAAGGAGCTACTAGAAGTAATACAGCAGTTCAGCAGCAAAGCAATATACAAAGTGAGTACCCTAAAGTAAATAGCATTCCTCTACTGAGATAACAAACATGCTGAGAGGGAAATTAGTGAAACAATACCTTTTGCAATAGCATTGCGGAAAATGAAATATGTAGACATTAGCTTAACTAAAGAAGTTAAAGATGTATTCACTGCAATTTACAGTTTTCTTAGAAATAGATCATTTAAGATTTCAGAAAACGGAAATATATTTCTGGCTTCTAGATAGGAATAACGAACATTGTGAAGATGGCTATACTCCCAAAACTGATATACAGATTTAATGCAATTCCTATTAAAATACCACCAAGATACCTCACAGACCTAGACAATTCATTCCTAAAATTTATTTGGAACCAGAAAAGACCCACAATAGTAAAGGCAATCCTGGAAAATAAAGGCAATGCAGGAGACATTACAATTCCTGACCTGAATTGTACTATAGAGCTATTTTGATAAAAATAGCATTGTATTTGCAAAAACAAAAACAAAAGCAAAACACAGACCTGAGTATCAGTGCAATAGACCAGAAAATGCAGAAGTAAATACAAACACACTCAGTCACCTTATATTCAACAAAGTGGCCAAACATGTTTACTGCAAGAAAGCCTGTTTGGCAAATGGTATTGGAAAAACTGGACCTCTACATGCAAAATAATAAAACTTAGCCATGCACTAAACTAAAGTTAAAATGAATTAAAGATCTAAAAAACAAATAAAGACACTAAATCTCCTGGAAGAGAAAGTAGGAAGAAATCTTGAAGACATCTGGGTAGGCAAACAATTCATGGATGAAAATAAAACTGCATGAATAATACTGAAAAGAATTAACAACTGGAACCACCTCTTGTTGAGAATTTTTGCATGTCAAAAGAAATTACCAACCGAGTGAAAAGACAACCCACAAATTAAAAAAAAAATATTAACAAATGTGCACTCAGATAAAGGTCTTCTAATCCAGAATTTATAAAGAACTAAAAAACATTAGGATCCCAAGGTTGAAAGACCCAATCCAGAAATGAGCATCCTAGATGAGCCCACACTTCTCAGAGGAAGAAATTCTAGAAACTAACAAATATATGAAAAATGCTCCCTATCCCTAGCCATCCGTGAAATCCAAATTAAAACAACACTAAGATACCATCTCCCCAGAAAGAATGGCTATCATTAAGCATTCAACTAAAAACAAATGTTGGAGAGGCTGTGGGGAAAAAGGAACCCTTCTCCACTGCTGGTGGTAAGGTAGACTGGTGCAACCACGATTGAAATCAGTGTAGAGACTCCTTAAAAAACCTAGGACTGGAAATCCTATTCCATCCGGCTATCCCCCTACCGGGAATTTTTCCAAAAGAACTTAAAACATTACATCACAGTGATATTTGTGTTTATAGCAGCACAATTTGTGTTATCCAAATCTTAGAAACAAACAAAATGCCCATTGCCTGTAGAATGAATGAAAAAGGTGTGGTGATTTTATAGAATGGAGTATTTCTCAGCTATAGAGAATAACAAACTCAAAACCTTCATATGTAAATGGATGCATGTTGAAGATACACTCCTAAGTGAAATACACCAAATGGACATCTGTAAATATTTTATAGTCTCCCTAGTATAAGAACTCAAAGAAAGAAATAAAAATAGAAATATATAACATAGTTAAATGAAAAATGAGAACTTAAGGATTAAACAATGAAGAGAGAGCAAGCAGAGAATTTGGGAATCATGGCAGGAGCAAAATCATACATTTATATATACAAAATGGTTAAGACAAAGGTCCTAAGAATCTCCATCAAAGTTTTGAAAGTAGCAGTTAATTGGTAGAATTCTCACCCTGACTAATACTAATTATATATGCTGGTGAATGTGAGCTAAGGAACTACACTGAAGATAGCAATGTGTAACACTAAAACCATGCTTGGAATACCTATCATACTGGTCTTCTAAATGCATACTGCTTCTAATGTGGTATCAATTATTGCTGTACTCTCTCAAGTAAATGCTTTTTACAGGTATAAAAAAGGCTATGAGACAAGTAAAAAGTGCCATGTTAGTCCTGATACAATTTGGTATATGCTTACATTTCTAAATTTCTGTGTGAAAATGTGTAATTGCTTTTTTCACATTCTATTGGGTTTTATTAGTTATTAATGATTGATGGAAAATACTGGTTACATGTTATGTCTAAGGTGTTTGATATTCAGAAAGATAGTGATGTTAAGCTCAAGTGCCTATCTTATAGGGTCGTTATATCATTAAGCTTCTCTTCTGGAACATTAACAACTTAAGTCTGCATACCGAAAATGAGAGAAAAAGAAGGGCTATAAGAATAGCCAATGCTTTGGCTCTAGCCCTTCATGGTCAGTGAGGACTCAGGACATAAGAGAACCTGTACTGTAGCATCCTATAACTCAGTGGTGTCCCAGATTTTCTGTTCAAGAAGTTTATGGTGCTACAGAGCAAAGGGATCAGGGATGTTTAGTGTGCCTAACAAGAGTCACCTAGAGAAAAAATACTGAGGCTTTCCCAGAGAGCAAATTGGTCAAGCAATGGCCATGACTCATCCAGATGGTTAACACTTACAAAAGATCTACAAACAGCTGTACATGGTTTCAGGGTAAATCCTGAGGGGATTTCACTGACCTTGTCACATGAAACAGTTACTTTTTTTGTTATATAGGTCTTCTTTTATCTTGGTCTTGAATATCCAGCAGAAATGTCTAACCATGAGGTATAAAAAATAAAGCTATATTAATATGCTGAGCTGTAAAGGCTCAAGTCAATAGCTTCCAACATTGACAGTTTTGCTGATGACCCATTATTATTATGGACTATTGGACTATATACACAACTCCTTTCTCTTAGTTCAATGAGAATAAATATTTGTACTAATAGTTTTTAGAAAAGATGTCATGTCTTGGCTCTGAGCTATGTCCCATGCCTTCCATCTGCTTCAATCGTTTGGTTCAGTAGCTCGTCAGGCCCCCTGCAGTCAGCATGGTGAAGCAGATCGAAAGCAAACATGCCTTTCAGGAAGCTTTGAATGCTGCAGGAGATAAACTTGCATCAGCTGATTTCTCAGCTACATAGTGTGGGCCTTGCAAAATGATCATTCTTTCTTTCATTCCCTGTGTGAAGAATATTCCAATGTGGTGTTCCTTGAAGTAGGTATGCGTGACTGTCAGGACATTGCTGTAGATTGTGAAGTCAAGTGCATGCCAACCTTCCAGTTTTTTAAAAATGGGAAAATGGGGTGAGTTTTCTGGCACCAATAAGGAGAAGCTTGAAGCTACCATCAATGAGTTGGTCTAACTGTGTTTTCTGAAGAAGGTAACTGTCAGCTGTTTAAAACTTTTAGTTATTTTTTAGTTTACAAGAAAATAAGTATGGAAACTATATACCCAACTGCCATCTGATTATAAATACCAATAAAATATTAAATTTACCCTTAAAAAAAAGAAAAGATGTCATGTCTCCATCTTGTTCTTTGAGTAACTACTATGAAGACAACAGTATGCAATTTATTCATTATTGTAACTGTGCTGACTAACCTATTTGGAGACTGTCTCATTGTTATTTCCTTTTCATTAAAATTAATTAAAAAGGAAATTAGAAAGTAACAAATTTTGGCATGTCTGTAGTATAAGAGGAGCCCTCCTACATAGTTGATGGTAATGTAAACTAATAGAAATTGTAGTTGTGTATTTTGAAGCAATTGTTTCAAACCAATTGTTTCAGCACATCAGATTAAAAGGAGCCAATTTTTATACTAGGTAAGGTGGCCTGCTCCTGTAGCCCAGCACTCTAGAGGGTGAGGCAGGAAGATTGCTTGAGTCCAGGAGTTCAAGGACAGCTTGGGCTGACTAGACAGCTCAGCAAACTAAAGCACCTGCTTAGGCAGGTGTAGGGACCAGGGTTCCATCACCAGGGTGCGCTGAGAGGGTGAATGAGACTAAGTGTAGTGAAATATGCCTGTAATTCCAGCGCTTGGGAGGCTGAAAATGGGAGGATCATTAGGAGTCCGATCTGTGTAGTGAGGCTCTGTAGGCCTCGTACTAAATATATAAAAAAGAACTTGAGCAATACACTAAAATGTACTAAACAATAATGACAAATAAGTAAAAATTAAAAAAGCAAAATCAGGATAGTCCATTGGTAAGTGTTCAGCAATGTCATTTGCTGGTAGACTTTACATTGCAATTTGAAATTGGTCATGAAAGTACTTGCACCATAAAAGTTGGTAAATTCTACAAATCCCACTTATTTATTTCGCTTTAGAAGAGCTACTTCTTAAACATTTACCAGCACACTACTAAATTGGAGGGCTTAAGTCCAAAAAGAGGTATATCTAATATTGGTCTATCTTATTAAAAATGTGTCTGGTTGGGAGATCACAATAAGGGTTTTTAGATTTTTTAAACTACATGCCACTGGGGGCAATTTAACCAGGGGACTATAAGGGTGAGAGTTGTATCATCATTCTCATCTTTTACATGCTGGTCTTTTCTACCAGAGTGTATATAGGAAATTCTTGAGAGGGATTTCATATTAATCATTTTTGTATCTCTAATACAGTTTTTCATGTAATAAATATTGAATAAATGCTGGTTGATCTAAATGGAGTTTTATAAATACCATGTACAATGTTCAAAACAATTGTAAATAAACTATCATACATGATGGAACCAGAATATGTCATGGAGAACTCACAAAACATTTCCATCCCTGACATCCATGATCCATGATCCATTTAGGATTGACTGTGTGCTGCCACTGGGGGATACGGCAGTGAAGGCACAGCCTCACTCTTAAGATGGTATTTATAGAGAGCCTACAAAGGCCTATTACAGTCCTTTGTGATGAACTATGTGATAGAGCAGATGAATGGCAGGTGATTTGGGGATGCATTTGGAATTCACTTCCGAATGTCCAATTCCTTTGAATTTTTCCTAAAGATAACTCTGACTCAGATTTTGTGTTACTTAGCTTCTCTTTTTTACTCATTGGTCCTCTATAGGAGTGTTCAATGTTACTTGATTCTATGTGAAAATTAATGTCCTTGAAGCTTATAGATTATGGGGCAGTGGCTTGTGGGAATCTTTAAAAGAACAAGAAGCATATGATACCCTCCCAGACAGATGCCCTTGATAATACATTTTCTTTGTATAGTGTTGACACTCTTTCAAATACTACATGCATGCATAAATGACTCAAAAGCTGTTGTCTTCATCTCACATAAACAATACAGATTAATAACTTCTCCTTGAGAAAAGATGGAGCTGGCCAAATATCTGAAGCTCAGTATGTGAATGGGAAGAACTACCTCTAGATAATAGTGACAGTGATACTAATGATGGCAATGATGATAAGAATTTTGGAAGATGGATGGATCATGATCTAGAAATTTATATTTTTCATTTTGAATAAATTCTAGTGTGAGCTAAAAAGGAAGGCTATCTCTCAATAAAGAAAAATCAAAGGGGGAAATAAGTTTACTAAACTCAAAATATTTCTTGCAGAAATACATTATGGTAACTATGTTTATCATTCTAAGTTTCTCTTTTGAAGTGGCTTTTTCAAAAGCATTTATATTGTAAGCTTTTCTATACATTTTTAAGTGTAAGGAAAACCTCCAATCAACTTAAGTGATATTTCTTTATATATTATTTGAGCTGAGACTACCTGAAACAGCAATTGGGCAGGATCAAAGATAATCCAGGCCAGATCATTTGATAAAAATTTATTGAGCCAGCTATATAGTTAAGGTCTCTGTCTCTATGGAACTTACATTTTAGAGTGTGTGTGTTGGGGGGGTGTAGACAAAAATTTAATAAGTGACAATTAAGGTGATTTAAGGGGTGAAGGAGATCAGATTATGTTACACCCAAATGTGCCACATTAACATATGGGTTGTTTTGAGGTAAAAGCAATTAAGAAACAGCAGACACAGGAGAAACGTCCTGCCTTCACCTTCTTTTCTTTTTTAATTAAGTGTATTGGTTCATTTTAGATATATAGCCAAAAGAAAGAACAACTCTTCACACTGGAGGTCATACCAACTAGACTCAACATAACAAAGCTTAATAAACATCCTCTATCTATCATTAGTTTACTTGCATATTCATTTTCCCATAATTTACTGTCTAAAATCATTTTTCTTCATCAAGTACTTCTCCTAATTCATTCCATTTTTGCGAAAATGACATATAATTCCCTGAAACTAATGGAATCTTTAGGATTATCACTTTTTTCTGTTTAGACCCTCACCTTCATGCACACAAAATTAAAAGCATCGATTAAATGTGTATGTTTCTTTCTCCTGTTAAAATTTTGTGTCTGTTAATTTATAGGTTCCAAGTACTGAACATAAAGGGGTAGAAAAAAATTTCCCTTTCCTGCGGTGGTGATAACTATGAAGAGAAAAATGAATGGAAGCAATGAAATAGTGGATCAAAGAAGGTGGCACTAGATAAGGTATTTAGAATAGGTTCCTCTGAGACGACATCACAGTTGAGACCTGCAAGATAAAAAGGCACAGGCCTCAGAAAATGCACCACAGGCAGAGAAAATAGAAACTAAAATGTTCCTGTGTTAGATTTCCTAGAGTGTTCAAGAAGCAAAAGGCCAGAGAGACTTAGGAATTGAGGAGGGATTGCGTTGGATTAGATGAAGTCCGAAACACTGCCAAGAGTTTGTGTGGGAGCTAGTTGGTCAGTGGTTCCCAGCCTCACCAATGCATCAGACTCAGTTGGAGGTCCTCTCAAAGCAAAAATTTTGGGGCCTTATCCCTAGACTTTCTGATTTGGGGTAGTTGACACGAATCTGACAATTTGCTTTTGTAACAAGCTCACAGATGATATTGCAGCTGCTGGTCTAGGGAAGATGGCTGGATTTTATTTCAGCATTAGTGGAAACCTGTTGAAGGTATTTCATGGAAGATTTTACATAGATTTGAAATGAGTTTGAGGAGACTGGGAACATATCACCCCAAACATAGCACTTTGACACATTTTCAATTTCAAACTGAAAACACTGAGAATTGTCAAATGCAGCAAAAGCTCTTTACCTTTCCTCTCAAATTTTGAAAATAAAATGAAATTTTTCCTCTTGTAAAAGAGACTTACATTTATAAAAGTAATATTTTTAGTAAAGGTATCTGTACCAGAAAAAGAGTTACTCTGAAATAATTTTTGTTTCCTGAGAGATGTTTATCTGCCAACAAAGCACCTTTCTTTTTTTTAAAAAATTTTAAGGTAATTGGGGCCTGGCAGGATGGCTCAGTGGTCTAAAGCGCCTGCTTAAGAAAGCTTGGGCGGCTGCAGGGACCACGGTTCGATCTCTGGCACCACATGCTGTGCCAGTCCTGCCCTCAGGGTAGGCTGAGCCGGCCATAAAAATAAATAAATAAACAAACAAAAGTTCTGAAATAAGAAAAAAAATTCTTAAAAATAATAAATTTTTAAGGTAACTTTCTTTGCTCACTGTAAATTTCCTTATCTCCTCTTCTTGTAATTTGTTCCAACCCTGCATGTATGAGTCCATTTCTTGGCTGTGGTAAGGGCCACATGGCAAAAAGTATCACAATGGTAGGAGCAGAGGTAAACAAGGACACACGTTAAGATGAAAAGACAGAGTGAGCCAAAACAGTTGCTGCTTTATAACAGCCCATTTTCTCAGTAGATAATCGAGCCACACAAAACCAACATTAATCCTTTCTGAAGGCAATGCCCCTTAAACATAATTGCCTTCCTTTAGGCCCCATCTCTTAAAGGTTTTCCTTCTCTCACATCACCACACTGAAGAGCAAACATTTAGCATCTGAAGCTTCAGAGAACATGCTCAAACCATATTGAAACCATAGCATTCTGGAAACCCTAAATCTCTGTTCCTTCTTATGGCTCAGGGATGATATTTTTGTGGAACTTCAGTGCATACTTGGATAATAAAAGTAATTTTTCTTCTATTGATGTATTTTATTCAATTTAATTGATAGAGCAGTCTAGAAGGGTAGGAGGAAGCATTTTTTTTTCCTTCTCTACAGTTTGTGCTTTGTGTTGAATACGGCTTAAGTGTCCCTTAGGGTTCTAGTATTAAAATGTTGTTCCCTGTATGGCAATGTGAGATGTATTAGGAACTTTAATAGGTGGAGCGCAGTGCAAAGTAATGAGACCACCAGAGGTATGTCTCTCTGAAGGTATTGATGTGGTTCTCATGACACTTCTGTTAGTTTCCACAAAAGGGGTTGTTATAAAAGAACAAGCCCGACCCCTCCATACTCTCTGGCTTCCTGTGTTGCCACGTGATCTTTTTCTTTGTCATGTGTTCCTGACATGATCCCATGTGAAATGAGGTGATGTAAGTCCACTTTGCCATTCTTAAATGAAATGGTTATTGCCCCTGAACTTGGAGAGTAAACAGCATAAGTTAAAAACCTCACAGGATGATGAATGATCTGATGAATGGACTAGAACTGGGAGACTATAAAGCCCTATGTTTGTTAACAAAGATTCCATTTTTGGGGTGCAAACAAAGGAAATTAACATGTAGTTGCGGGATATGGTAAATGAAATGCAGGCAAAAACAAGGATAAGGAGGAGGCAAGGAAAAGTGCAGGTAAGAACTCAAATTGTTAAAGCAATGTTATATTGAAAGCCCAATTTGAGACAGAGCTTAGATTTCTAGACTGAACTTGAATGCCTTAATCTTGAACCCTCTTATTCAAAGGATGGCATAACTTTGATCTTTGAAGAAATAATACATTCTGTTAATGGCTCAAAGGCTTTTATGAGAAGAGAACAGCAAGCATCGCTTGATACAATTTTGAGGTGGAAATGATTGGAACTACTGAAGATTTCATCCATCAGCATGTCTTTAACTGTAGCCCTGTTACTTGCTAGAAATTTCATTTAAATGTATTTGAGCATATATATTGTGTGGGAAGAGTAAATAATTTTTTTGGTCTTTTTGAGACAGGGTCTCACTGTGCAGTTCAGGCTGGCTTTGAGTTCACTTTTGTAGCCCAGGCTGGTCTTGAAGTTGTAGCGATCCTCCTGCCTCAGCCTCCCAAGTGCTGGTATTACAGGCCTGCACCACCATGCCCGGCTGGGAAGAGTAAATATTTATTTAATTATAGATAATACAGTTGAGAAAGAATGTAGGTGGTAAAGAGTCTTGTGTATTTGTGTTTCATATGTATGCAACATATTCTTCCTTCCATGTGATACAAGTCTGAGGGAACCTACTAGTTCTTAAGTCTCTTGATACCAGTCCTCATGCAATCTCAGCACCGGACAGACCAACAAATTTGTAGTTTTGTATTTAGTAAGTACTTCCAGGCCTTGGTTTGATAAGAAGTTAGTAGTATCTACTATGGTTTATGTCTGATTGTACCAGCACATTCTCCAAAGTTTTCCAAGGAAAGAGTAGACTAGCTTACAGTAAGAGTATGAGTGATACTTTTTGGATGTGGACTAAGTCAGAGTTTCAAAGTAGATCTAAAATGCAAATGAAACTGAGAAATTAAAATAAAACTTTAAAAATTAGGATTTTTAAAACAATTGTGTTAGCACAAGCCTATAGTGCCAGAATTTAGGCAGGCTGAGAAAGGAGGATTGTATGTTTGAGTTCCACCTGGACAACTTAATGAAACGCTGGTTAGAAAGAAAAAGGCCAAACATGTAACTCAGTAGCGGAGCATCCCTGGGTTCAAAAGCAGCACACACACAATTTTTTTTAAAGTTAAACCACATTTCTGGTTTCCTCATGGTTAGAATGAGAGGGTCCCAGAGCCAAGAAGGATTCAACTTCTCTTGGGCGTTCTGATTGGCAATAGCCTGGCTAAATCTACATATGCATATTTTCTGGCTTTTATTCTACCTTTCTTATAAACTGGAGTGCTTCTGTGGGCTTGAAGGGGGCAGAATAGCTGCCTTTGCAATTTGACCAATTTGTGAATGAACTCACTTTGCATTTTTTATGGGATTTTCTCATAGCCTCCTTAAAACAGGAGGTGGGGGGCAGGGCTGGAGAAGGATTTGATTAGGGATCCCTTATTGAAATTCAAGTATCCTAGGAGCCTGTCACATTTTAAATACTGATTAGTTAATGGGGATTAATAAGATTGACACCTAGAATGGGTGAGGTGGGAAGTGGGAGACTGATGTGAGAAGTGGTAGAATGGCGGTGCCAAAGCACACAATCTGACCATTTCCAAGTTGGTCTCAAGCCCTCTCCTTCATCCCAGAAACAGCAGGCCTATATGATGGTAATAAAGGGTTTGGATAAGACTCATGTTATGTAGAATAGATACTGACTCCATTTTAGTGTCACCTTAGTGAACCTTTTCTGTTCTACACTGTCTAGAATACATATACTACCATAAAGAAGTGTAAACTCCAGACATTCTTGGGTAAATGGATAACCGTGAGAACATAATTTTGAACTAGAAATATATCAGACATACATGTTTAAGCATTGCTTTGTTTCTTTTTTGTGATTAACTGAAAAGGTAAATAAGTACTAAAATAGATGATAGATATTTGTAGGAAGAAAATGTTCAAATGGAAAAGAGTTCAGGAGAGTAGGGGGGTAGAAGGAAAAGAAAGAGAATAAAAGGAAATCAATGCAAACAAAGCTTTTGTAAATGAGAAGGGGAAGAAGGGTTAAATGGAAGGGAAGGAAACGGAATAATATCAAGATATGTTACACACGGGTATAAATTCCTTATGATGAGGTGATCATTATGTAGAGTAGAAGTGTATCAATTAAATTAATTTTATAAATAAAAAAGCCAGAGTAATTATTTCAGAAAAAGAATAACTGTTTGTCAGATTTGTCCTATTTAACTTTTTTAAAAGACAGTGTCTCGTGTAGTTCAGATTAGCCTTGAACTCACTACATGGCCCAGGCTGGCTTTAACCACGTGACAATTCTCCTGCCTCAGCCTCCTGAGTGCTGGGATTACAGTGCTTGTCTTACCATGCAAGAAAATAGATAATAATTATGAGTAATTTATGTACCAAACACAGGTTCACCCAACTGCATAAAGCAAATATTAAGAGACATGATAAACCAAATAAGCACTAACACAACTGTAGTTGGGGAACTTCAAATTTCATTCTCCGAACTGGATTGATCATCGAGACAAAAAAATCAACAAAGAAATACTAGAACCAAATCTGTGAACAAATGGAATGGGTAGGCATCTATAGAATGTTCCATCCCCAAACATCAAAAGGAAGGGCCTACCCATTGAATTTTGACCCTCATTCCTTTGTCTTTTACAGAGAGAGAGAGAGAGAGAGAGAGAGACAGAGAGACAGAGAGACAGAGAGACAGACAGAGAGAGACAGAGAGAGAGACAGAGAGAGACAGAGATACAGAGAGACAGAGACAGAGAGACAGAGAGAGACAGAGAGAAAGAGAGATAGAGAGAAAGAGAGACAGACAGAGAGAGAGAGAGAGAGAGAGAGAGAGAGAGAGAGAGAGAGACCCCAAATGTCACATTTATGGCATTTGCCCATGTTGTACTCAAATTTGAGGCATTCCTGGAATGCTGGCATAGAGGCATTCGCTACCTCTTCAGACAGCTTTCCTCAGAACTTACGTTTCTTCTAGTAAAGGAGTCCAGATACTCATGGCCTAGATTCAGCTTTGTTGCTAATCTCTCCTCCCATAACAGAATGGCATAGCAGATTGAAATAGTACCCTCAAGGCATCATTTGGACATGATGATGTCAGGGCCATTACCCGGTGCTAATTGGCTTTCAAGAAAGGAAATAAAGGGAGTACCTGCTTGTTTTATAACTCTTTTTTTTCTCTTAAGTCAGTGTCAATTACTTTTAGCAGCTTTTAACTAGACAGAAAGCTTATTTTATTTACAATTTGCCTAAATTAGAATGTGTTTTCATGTCACTGAGGTGCAGAACTTGACACAATATAGAGGAGAACAGGCTTAATTCACAATCTATAGAAGTTTTAGTCATAGCCAGTTAGCTCCAAGGTGGTGTGGCATGATGACATAGGAGAAAGATCCAATGATATGGAAGAGGGAACTAAAACTTAATCAAGGAGGGAAGGTAACAGTCCATTTCAGGTTTCATAATCCTAGTGACCCTACAACCTGATTTTATCTCCCAACATGATGTTTACTTATAAACTCATAAATACCATGTGTCCATGATCCAATCACCTCCTGAAGGCCTCACTGATGAGTACATGAATATACAAATTATGACATTCTGCCTGTAGCCCCTAAAAGATTCATGCACTTTCTTTCTTCTATGCCAATACATGTAGTCCATTTCTAAGAGCTACCAAAATCTTAACAGTTTCAGCATTGAACTTCTGGCCTCTGCGCCTGCTTGCAGGCACTTTAATCCACTGAGCTACTTGACTGGTCCTGTGGAAAGATTTGAGCTCTAAACCATTCCTATGACACTGCTAGTGGTTGTACCCCTTGTGCCATCTCTCTTGGGGTGGCTTTGCTTATTCTTTGTAGCTTTCCTCACATGTTTAACATTCCTGGTTTTTCAACATTTTGAGGTGTCCACGGCACCTTTGACTTCCCACTCATGGTTTCACACACTGCCCTCTCAGAAGAATACTTCCTGGCCTCCAAAGCCTTCTTCTGAAATTTACAATTCTTGTATTCTGCATTTGCATAAAACCATGTGGTTGATGCCAAGTTCTGATACTAACTGAGCCCTTTTCCCTTTTGTACCTTGCTGGTGGTTGTAGAGGCCTTGGAATACCTATATGGCTGAGCCTGTAAACCAATTATGAAGAATCCATTCTCATTCCCTAGGATGGCATCATTCTGGAACATTGTGCCCTGGGGCTCTCTTTTGAAAGCAAAATCTTTTAGCATTGCAGTTTTGAGCCTGCAAAGGTTAAAGTCCTGCTGGTTATGATTCCCTCATGCTATCTTCCTCATCAAAACTATTATACTTTGATTTTTAATGCTAATTTTGCAGAACTAAATTATGCTCTATTCCATATTTAGAGGCAGCAACTTTATCAGAGCTTCCTTTCTGGATAAATACAAAGCCTTTTAAATCATTCTGCTGGGTATTGGTTCTCTAAGTAGAGCTGAATTCAAGGTCCAAAATATATCCATTCCACTATCTCAACATTATACTGGCTTAAAATTTCTGTGACCAGATTAATGAGTTCACTGTCTTTAATCTCTTTTTCCCATAGTCTCATGACAGGAATAAAATGCAGACAAATTTTCTGTCATAGCACAACACAAATGTAGTTCTTGTTCTTTATTTAAACCTCCTAAACTTACTTTTTTCTTGCTACATTTCTATCAGCACTCTGATCTTCTGAGCTTTGAGCAGAATATTCCATCAAACTTAGATTGGAGCATTCTAGGGATGCTTCTTCATTATGTATCTTAAAACCTTCTCAAATTCTTCCTGTAAATCAGTTTATGAGGGCATATGATTCTCATGGCCAGGTAGTGTCACAACAATCTCATTCCCTGGTACCCAAATGTGGAGGACCACCTAGGAGACTCTCCTTGAAGGAGGAGTAATTGTCTCCATTTTTGCTGAACCTGGTTCTATTTCCATGTATTGATTTGTGTGGAACTGGCTTTTCTTTATCTCTTCAATTGACTTTGACAAATGCAAATTGATCCAGCCAATGATGCTTTGTCTTTGAAGCAAGGATGACAGGGCAGTGTTTCCCTGTCCCTTAGTTTTCAAATAAAATATATGCAAGCCAAGGCAGAATGGAGAGCTGCACTCCATGCAGTTGGCTGGAACTGAGCCTTGAGATAAGAGGCTATGACTTTCCAGGACATAAAAGGATTGTACATTAGAGTTAAAGCACTGACACCAGAATATTACATACTACCTCAATGGTTTTATGCAGATTACTCTTTCCCAGTATACATTATCTCTGCATGTTGCAAAAATTATTTGAGGTCTCCTACCTAGCTCAGCTCAATGACAACACCTACTTCATGCCATTCTTGCAATCACTCATCTTTGAGTCACTCCTTTCTTCAGGAATTGATAAAACCTAGGTCCAGGCTTGATTGAGGGCTTTGTTCTGATTAGCCAGAATCATAACTGAAATTAGGACCGTTTGGCTCCACATCACTATAGGTATGTTTTAATGTCTTTATTCTCATCATGGGTAACAAAGGAAGTGGTGGATTGGAGTTAACTCCCTAGAATTCCAAAAACTTTCCATAGGCTTAAAACTTCACATTTCTTGGACTGAGATGAGGATTGGGAAGGGCTCTCTCTCTAAATCTCTTTGTTTCTCTCTTGTTTCTGCCACAAAATACCCAATGCCCACCAGTTAAAGGAGAAAAGGTTTATTTTGTTTTCCAGTTTGTAGAAATTTCAGTCCACAGTTGGCTCCAAGACAGTGTGATATGACAGAAGAGAAACTGTTCACAGCATGTCAGGCAGGGAACTAGCAAAGAATCAAGGGAAGAAGAGGGACATACAATCTTCTAGAGCATGCTCACAGTAATCTAGCTCATTCCACCAGACTTCAGCTTCCTACAACATACACAGCTACAAACTCTTTATTGAATGAATCTACTGATAAGCATCACACCACATGATCTAATTGCATCCCCAATGTCCTATTTATGAGTACATGAGGATTTGGGGGGACATCTAGATGTAAATCATAACCCTTTTTGTGGCTTTCCATAGTAAATCCACATGTCTAGCTTTTAAAATATCCTAGGGTTTCCACTTCACTTTTAGTTCTCCATCACTACTTCATTCACTGCCTTCTCAGGAACACAATGGCTGTGCTCCTAGGCCTTCTTCTGAAATCTGGGTGTAAACTTTCCTGACTTCACAACTCTTGCATTGTGCATGTCCAAAAAACCAGTAGTACCACATGGATGAATCCAAGGTTTGCTTCCTGCTGGAATAGTAGTCAGACTAATTTCTATCACGACTTTGGGATTCTCTGAGTGCATGGATGGCTAGGTACTATGAACCAAATCTCAAGAAACAAATTCCCTAGTCAGTGGCCATTCTGAAGAATGGTGCCCATGGATTCTCTTCTAAAAGCAGTATTCAATCTCCAGGATTTTAATCCTGAAAAGAGTGGGGTCTTATCAGTTCCTCACATTCCTTCAAAGTACACATTATATTGTTCTGTTGTAAAGCACTTGCATTCTTGTTAATGCTAGGATTTCCAGCAACCAAGCTCTCCTCTGCTCTATCTTTGTAGGCCCCATTTTTACCAGAACTCCTTTTTGGCTTAAAATTTTTAAATCATTCTGCTGGGCCATTTGGTATTGATTCTCAATGTAGAGCAAGCTAAAAACCCTAATTGCACTCACTCCACAGCTTGAATCTTTGGCTGCCTTGAAATTTTCTCCACAAAATTAATTAACTTACCACCTTTCATCTCAATCTCCAGTAAATTTTCAGTTCAGGAGCAAAATGTAGACATATTTTCCACTCGTATAGTACAAATGGCCTGAAACCCAAATGTCAATGCAATCCTTTTCCGCAACAGAAACCTCCTGAAAATGATCTTTACAAGCTACACCTCTATCAATGCGCTTGTCCTCTGACCTCTTACTGTAATCTCCCATCAAGCTTTGCTAACAACATTCTAGGGACAACATTTCCAAATCTTTCCATACTCCTCCTGGGAAGCAAACCCAGAGACTTCTAAATCACATGTCCAGATAGCATCATAGTAATGATCCCACTTCTCTGCTACCAAAATCTTTTTAAAAAATTATTTAGTACAAGGTCTACAGGGTCTCACTACACAGATTGGGCTCATAATGATCCTCTTGTTTTCAGCATCCAAAGCGCTGGGATTACAGGTGTGTGTCACCATGCCAAGTCTTAGTTGCTGTCTCAGCATTCCCCAGAGCGGGGCCTGGCACAACACACTGAGCCACCCTGGTCCGTGCATCTGTCGCTCAAAACACATTTTTGGAAGTCAAAACTCAAGATAAAGATGAAATAACCAAGCCATGACAGAAAAACAAACTATCTTTTGACCACATTTTCTCTCTAATGGCTAAACGATGTGCCCCACCCATCAGATAAAGTTATGTTCTTCCTTGTTCTTTAAAGCATGCTATTACAACAGTTTCTGTACCCTGGTGTGAACCCTCCTTTTCCCATACCTGCTGCTTCACATACTCCTGTTGTCTCACATCCCATCATTGTTGTGCCCCCTATTTTCCGTGTGAGCTGCTTCACAGCCTCTTGTTACCTGACATCCCCTCACCCTGTGGACCAAGACAAGATGCTCAAAGTTGTAAATCAGTCATCTTTAAGGAACTGTTTTAGTTCAGCTCACCCATTTCTGCCCCATACCCTATGTAGCAACTCCCTTAACTCAGAACTAGAGTTCAGATTTGGGGATGGTGAACTCCTCTGGAACTGCTGGTACAGTAGAATTTGGCTTCCTCCACTTCTTTGAGTGCTGTACAGTTTCCTGCATTACTGGTACATCTGAATTTGCTATATAACATTTGATAAAATCCGAAATTGCTGTAACAGTAGTACTTGGTCCAATAAAGTCTGTATAGACATCAATCACTACAGTGGGTTACCAAAATCTTTGGACCCATCCCTTCCTGAAAAGTTCTTTGACTTTTCCATGTGCGTTTGCTACAGGAGTGTCTTAGTTACTTTTTACTGATGGGACAAATACTCAACACTCAAAATGAAGGAAGGAAAGGTTTATTTAGGTCACAGTTTGTGGAGGTTTCAGTCCATATTTTGGAGGCTCCTAGGACCATTATGTAATTCATCCTGTGCATTCTTTTGCTCCTGCCATGTTTACTGTGTTTTCTGCTTGCAGTCATTTCAATAGAGATTTATTAGAATATCAATCATTGATAGATAATACCAATTCCAAGTTAAGTCTGATGCTAAGCTCAAGTATCTATGTTTTAGAGTAATAGTATCACTAAGCTTTTCGTCTGGAGGGTTAAGAATATGTTTGCAGACCAAAAACTGGAGAAAAAGAAGGGCTACAAGTATATCCAATATTTTGGCCCTAGCCCTTCAAGGTCAGTGAGGACTCAGTACATAAGAGAAATTGTGCTATAACATTCTATAACTCAGCGGTTTCCCAAATTTTCTGTTCAAGAAAGTTATGGAGCTACAAAGGAAAGGGTTTGAAGATATAAAGTTTACCTAAGGAGAGTCACCTAGAGAGAAAACATTCTCCCACGCTTTCACAGAGAGCAAATTAGTCAAGCAATGGCTATGACTCATCCAGATGGTTTACGGTGACAACAGTTCTACAAAGCACTGTACATGGTTCCAAAATAAATCCTGAGGGGATTAGACTGATCTTGGGAGATATAAAAGTTCCATATTTTGTTATACAGGTCTTGATTTAACTTGCCCTTAACCACCCAGCAGAAAAGTTCAACTATGAGGCATAAAACGTAAAGCTAGATTAGAATACTTCGGTGTTTTGCCAATAACCCACTGCGACTATGGACCTTTGGGTTATGTATACCACTACTTTCTATTAGTTCAATGAGAAGACATTTGTTGTACTAATAATGATGAGAAAAATTATTACGTATACACCCTCCTGTATAACTAGTAGGAGGACAACAATATGCATTGTATCAGATACTCGAAATGTGCTACTAACGTGTTTTGAAACTGTCACGTTGTTATTTTTTATTAAATGCAATAAAAGTAATTCCTATGCCAATGACATGTGTAGGGGAAGGAGACAATAATCAAGGAGAGAGGCAGACATACCCTTCTAGCCCACACCCTCAGGAACTCACCTCCACTTGTCAGGATTCACCTCCCAACATCACGTTTAGATGTAAACTCATCTTTGGAGTAATCCACTGATGTGTATCTTGCTGTCATGATACAATTCCCTCCCCAAAGCCACACCTGTGAGCACTTAAGGCTTTGGTGGAACAACTAGATATAAACCATAACATGAGGCTAGCTAATTGACTACTCTCTGAATCACAGAAGTATTCCATTTATAGAAGGGCTGAACAAAGTCAGGAAATATTCATATATAGATTCATCCAGGCCCTGTACAGGCAGAAGACCAGAAATGGTGAGAGTTTGATCCTGTAGAAATATCCTTAGTCCTGTGCTGGAGACAGTAGTCTCACTCTCAGAATTAGGAAGGTGAATAAATAGCTTAGCTTTAAAAATTCTAATTTTTTTTTTTTTTTGTCTTTTGGAGACAGGGTCTCGCTATGCAGTTCAGGCTGGTCTTGAGCTCACTTTTGTAGCCCAGGCTGGTCTCGAACTCGCATCGATCCTCCTGCCTCAGCCTCCCGAGTGCTGGGATTACAGGCGTGCGCCACCACGCCCGGCTTTAAAAATTCTAATTTTTAAAGCTCAATTTTAGCTTCTTAGTTTCACACAGAGGTTTAGGTTCTTGTGTGACTGCTGGGAGATTTAGAGAAATAAAAATCATGGACAGCTGCTGCTTATCTTAAGCTCATTGGCAACTTTGTGAGAGTAAATAAGTTGTGTTCTGTGGGGGAAGGTAATTGCAGGAGACTGTCTCTGACAGTCACAGCTGCTGGAAACATCAAGGAGTATGATTTGGAGAGAAGTGTCTGGAAGGATGTAGAAAGGTCTACCTGCTGATACGTTTTCTTAAAGTTTCCAATTCTTATGGAAATCTTTTTCAATAGAGGAGGCCAAAATGAATTGAGAAGCCTGGAGATATGGTTTCTAGAAAGCTATCTACTAAAAATAAGATAATGGAAGAGAGTTTAAGTAATACAGAACGTTAATACAGCTTACATCCACTACAACAGGGCATTGTGTCCCTGAGTTGTTCTTGTTAGTGAACATAAGATAATGTCCATAGTGATATCTATCATCAAACGTATATGAAAAATAACTATCTTAATCTGATTTGTATTGCTATAACAAAATACGTTAGACTAGGAGTAGAGTGTATTGTGCTTCATAGTTTTAGAGTCTAAGAGCATTAGTTACCTTTCTTATTGCTAGAAATAATATCCAACACTCAAAATTAAAGGAGGAAAGGTATATTTAGCTTACAGTTTTGAGAGTTTCATACAACAGTTGGCTGGCTCGAAGGCAGGGTGGCATGGCATGCAGGCACTGCATAGGAGAAACAGTTAGGTTGATTAGAAGATAACAAAGCAAGCCGGGCATGGTGGCCCAAGCCTGTAATCCCAGCACTCACGAGGCTGAGGCAGGAGGATCGCTGTGATTTCGAGACCAGCCTGGGCTACAAAGTGAGCTAAAGGCCAGCCTGAAATGCATAGAGAGAGCCTGTCTCAAAAAGACAAAAAAAAAAAAAAAAAAAAAAAAAAAAAAAAAAAAAAAAAAAAAAAAAAAAAAAAAAAAAAAAAAAAAAAAAAAAGAAGATAACAAAGCAACAAGGAATGACCAGTTTTTTCTATCTCTTATATCTTATTCAGGCTAATTAGGGTCGGTAGCACTCACACCATTAATTCTAGTATTCTTTGTCCTCGAATTACACTCTGAATCCATCCCAGCATCACACACTCTAGATTTATTCACCTCTGAAAAAGCCCCACCTATGCCCACATAGAGTTTTGGAGGAAACATCTGAAAACAAGGCATAACAAGCATGGAACCAACAGCTGCTCAGTTCCTGGTGAGGGTCTCATGTTGTTCCATGCATGGAGGGAAAAGCAAAAAGGTAAGAAGACATATGTGTGAAAGAGGCATGTTTTTTAGAGTAACAGAGAAGAGGCTGACCTGCTTTATAGCAACCTATTCTTGTGCTAAGTAATCCACTGAGAGGTAATTCCTTCCCACAAGCCTCAATCCAGTCTTTCTTTTTTGGTTTGACTCTCACAGTGTAGTTCACTCTGTCCTAGAACTCATTGTGTAGTTCAGGCTGCCCAGAACTTATTCTTAACCTTACCCTCAGCTTCCTGAGTGCTGGGATTATAGGCATATACCACCACATCTTGCTCTTAATTCAGTCTTTAGAGAATGACATTTTTTGCTGTCCACATGACTTAATCACCTCCCATGAGATACCACCTCTTAAAGGTCCAAACAACTCTCAATACCACTACATCAGAGAACAGGCTTCCAACACAACCTTTGTGAGGCAAAGCATATCAAAACCATGACTGTAGCTTATACAAAGCTCAAAAATAATTTGTATCATTTCTTCCGTTGGAAAATGATAATTTGATCCAAGAAAACTCAATGCTTTCTGAAAAGAACACAAACGGATCACTTTTGGGCTACTTAAATCCTCCCCATTATTGTGATAGGAATAAGTGGCATTGTAAAAAAATTAAAAATACTATCAAAGAAAAAATGGACTGAACAATTAAAGAAATAATTTTATTCAGACTATTGCAAAAAGGAGAATGGTAACTAATTCTTTGTCAAAGGAGAACATGTAACTTTTTTTTTTACATTTACAAAATTCAGTAATTTGTTTTTAAGCCTTTTTATTCATTTTAATGAGAAAAATAGCAATTAAACAGTTTCAAAACAGGTTAGTAGGACAGTTATAGTAATTAATACATTGCATAATTTTGTGCTCATAGTAGTTAGTCAGAAGACAAGATGCAGTCATAATATCTTGTCTAAACAATATTGGTACAAACCTTCTTCTTATTGAACTAAGAGACAGCAGCTGTACATCTATCCTATTTTGAGTTATTTAAAACCATCTCTCCCACTGAAAAATATCTACTTAGAACTCATAAAGAATCTAAAAAATTAGCCACCTCCTCAAATTCAAGTGCCCAATCCAAAAAAGGGTGTCTGAGATGAATATACACTTCTCAGATGAAGAAATAGAAATGACAATTAAATATATGAAAATATCTTTGACATCATTGATCATTTATGAATGAAAGTTAAAACAACACTGAAATTTTATCTTATTCCAGAAAGAATGGCTATCATTAAGAAATCAAGCAATAACAAACGCTGGAAGGGCTGTGGGGAAAAAAGGAATGCTTTTCCACTATTGGGTGGAGTGTAAGACCAATGCAACCACTATGGAAGTCAGTGTGGAGATTCTTTAAAACCTAGGACTGCAAATCCCATTTGAACCAGATATTCCCCTGTGGGGTATGTTTCCAGACCAATGGAAAACACTGTACCACAGAGGTATATGTGCACCTATATTTATAGCAACACAGTTTTTCATAGCTAAATCTTGGAAGCAACTAGCATGTCTATAAGTTGAGGAATAGAATAAGAAGATGTGATAATTTTACACAATAAAGTATTATTCAGCTATAAAAAGTATACATTTGAGTCTTTTATGGGTAAATGGATGCACCTGGAGACCATACTCTTAACTGAAATGAGTCATACCTGCGTATGCAAACATCTTATTGCCTTCTTAGTGTAAAAACCTGAAAGAGAAAATAAAATCTGAAGGTTACAATAGATACTGTTCAAAAGGAAGGAATTACTGAGTTGAAGAGAAGGTCTGAGGATGAAGTAAGGGAAAGAGATTTATCTATGTATGTAAGCAGGATGGTTTGGACAACTGTACTGTGTATTTCTGCTAGCTTATGGAAAGGAGTAGTTAACTTTAATATGTCTTGTCTGGTATTTTAAATTGTTTTTCTCTCTCTCTCTGTAAATATATATATATATATATATATATATATATATATATATATGTTTTATTTTTTCTTCAAATTTTCTATGCATATATATCCTAACATGAACAACTAATTTGAGGTTTATAGCAACCTATAAACACTATGTAGATACAACAAATAATATTCAATCCATATTATTTGTTGAGCGAAATTCTGTGTCATTTGTAATTTTTCTGTTTTTTTTGTTTTAAGGCTTTAAGCATTTTTTCGCATACATATTAAGAAAATATGTTTTAAAGATCATTCTAGCATAATACTGTTTAAAAATTATTTCAAGCAAAACAGCTCAGCAATTTTTTTCCTGTTTAAACAATATTAGTACAAACTTTTATTCTCAATGAACTAAGAGAAAGTAGCTGTATATCTACTCTAACTCTCTTGTGTACACACACAGACACACACACAAACACATATATATATATATATATATATTTTCTTTTTCTTTTTAAAGTTTCTAATACTAAGAGAAAATATCATGCCAAGTCTTATAAGTAGCATGTAAGTCGAAGATATAGTATGAATCATAAACAAAAATTATAATTAAACAATATTTAGAAAATTAATTAAATCTGAATTAATTAAAATTTAATTAAATATTTGAAAACAATATTCCAAAATTGAAATCAAATCATGAGTCCAACTTAGCCAACATGTTGTGTATCATACATACGAATCTGTAAGGAATTCAGAGTACTTGCATAGCATTTGAATAGGTTAATATATACAAAAATATCAACTAAGAAAAAGTTTTGATTGTAGTAAAGAATTACTAAGGATAAAACATAACAGAAAGACTGGAATGGCAAATATATGACCAGAACTTGTAACAGTTTGGGCATAGAAAATCACACAAAGTTGTACTGTGTTGTGTACATTGACAGTATCTATGACCCTTACTGGTGGCCAGGTGTCACTTATAGGACTGAGCTAATGCTTTTTCATTGATACCCACCCTGTAGACCCAGAAAGAATCATGACCCATACAGTGCAGGAGAAGTCCATTTGTCGAATATGCTGGTGGAGATATTCTGCTGCTGTACACAAAAGAATAGTTGAAAGACTGCCATTGCATACCTTTTTTTTTCTCCTGTGTTTAATTGTTTGTCCTATTTGGTGGGTTCTTTCCATTATCCTTCATGGAGTTGTGGACATTTTGATCCCTGTATAGAGTATCTTTTAGTAAACTGCATAGGGTAGGCTTTGTCATCATAAAATTCTTTAGCTTTTCTTTGTTGTAGAAGTATTTTATTTGTCCATTAGACTTGAAAGAATTTTGTAGGGTATATCAGTCTGGATTGGAATTTGTTTTCTTGCAAGACTTGTAGTACTTTGCTCCATGCTCTTCTTGACTTCATAGATTTGAAGATAAATCTGCTATTATTCTGATGGGTTTTCCTTTAAAAGTAATCTATTTCTTTGCGGCTTTTAGTATACTGTATCTGTGCTGAATTTCTGGGATGTTGATTATTATATGTCTGGGTGCGGTTTTAGTTGTGTTATTTGTAGTTCTATATGCTTTGGTTAACTGAATCTCATATTGTTTCCCCATATTTCGGAAGTTTTCTTCTATTGCTTTTGACCATATTCTTTTTATGTTATTTGTATTGATTCTATCTTTCTGTTTGATGTCTATTAGTCGTACGCTGTTCATCTTTGCATCGTGTTGCAGATGCTGAATTATTCTTTTCCTACAACTCAGTTGTTTTTAAGAGATCATTTCTTACTTTTTCACTAGGTGCAATGATGTCTGTAAGGCCTGAAATTCTGTTTTTACATTAATTGAAATGGTTTTGCCAGCTTGTGATTGAGATGTTAATTTCCTGTATAGTACAGTGAATCTGCTTCATACATTCTATTACTTTCCTATATTGCCCATTAAAGGATTCCATCATTTTTCTATTGTCCTCTATTTTTTAAATCAGTGTCTTCTTTAGAAGCATTTAGTGCTTCTTTCACTATAGTTATTTGTTTTTTTATTTCAGAACGTATTTCTGCTCTGATTTCCTTTGTACCTTTCTGCAGTTTTTTTACTTCAGATGCTATGATTTCAGACATTTCAAGTTTGTGATTTCCAATTTCTTTTATGCTATTGTCCCCTGCATTTGTTCTGGGTGGCCTTGGGGCCTGACAGTGCATTTTGCTCCTCTTTTTTGTCATTTTGTGTAGCCCTGCCTTCTTACCTTCGGTGTAGAGCTTTGTTTGATTTCTTACCTTATCATCATATCTGTATCTACCATGTTCAAACTTGTCCAGGTGGGTATGGCTTGGGTCTGGCGGCTGTGCTCCAATTCTTTCTGCTGCAGCCTTTGGAGGTGAAACTGGTGTGCCACTCTGACAAGATGTTATGCTCCTGGATCAGCTGGGTAAGTCTTGTCTCTAGCCTGTCTCCAGGGAGTTTTGCCACACTTTTCCACACTGGGCATGTCTGATGGATGAAGTTCCACTCACACGCCAGGCCTTGTTGCTGGATCAAATGAGTTTCTGGCAGGCTCCAGGCAGTCTCACTTGCACACCAGGCCTCCTTGCTGTCATTTTTTCTGTTTTAATACTATTTTGTACTATGCTTTTTAAAAAACTGTATGCTATGCACATCTGTCAATGTTCCAGGTCTACAATGCCAATAGGAGATTCTTTCTGCCCACTACATCACTTTCATTGTCTGGAATTCTCAGGAATAGCGAATTGTATGCTTTAGAGAATGATGAAGGCAATATCAATAAGTGGAGAATAAATCCACACCCAATGCTTTTTACATTGTCCTGGGACAGTATTTGACAGTGAAAACAGTGTAAATTCATGATGATTCTTTCCCTCATTGCTCAGGACTGCAGTACTGACCAGAGGAAACAGCTGGAGGAACAGATAATTCCTAGTAAAACAACATCAGTGATTAAGGCTATCTAATATTAGGAAACTAAAACCATCAACACAGAAAACAAAATAAAGTAGAAAATATAAAGTGAGAACATGAACAAACAAAATGTAATACCAAAATTCAGCCAACCAGGAAAAGTCCAGAGCACAAAGAGATAGAGGAAATTGAAAGCCAACAAATGAAACTCTCTGAAACAACAATGGCAGAAGAGACGAAGACAAATGCAACAGGCCATAGAAAAAATAATCTCCAAGGTGTGAAAAGAAATCACCATTAAAATGAAACAGATTAAAGCAGACTTAGATAGAGAAATACAGGAGCTCAGGAAAAATGACAGAAACCATGAAAGAAAAATGTACACAAGAAATGGACTCAATGGAATAGATCCAAACAGAAATGCAAGAGATTAGAAATTCCACTAAGAGCATATGCAGCAGATTGAACTGAAGGCACCAATGGAATATCAAACCTAAAAGACAGGAATACAGCTAGTGATGAGGAAAAGCAAGATACCTTAAGACTCACAAGAGACAACTAAAGCTTAATGCAAAAATTACAGTACAAAGCAAAGAAAAACAACACAAGCGTGCAATCAGTGAAGAAGCTGGAGAAAATATAAAAGGCATTGAAAATTTCTTAATAGAAATAATGTCAGAAAACTTTGCAAAAATGGACAAAGAATTTTTCCATACAAACACATCTCTACAGAATACTTTGACAGTCACACTAGAAAGAGGAAACAAAGACCATGTGTATATGAACCCCAAAAGAAGGAAGCTTCCAGGCAGGGTAAATAGTAAAACAGAGCAGAAAGACGGGGAACAAAAAACAGGGAAGCAACATAGAAAAGAAAATGTAATATACAAAAGTTATAACCATCAACATAAATGGTCTCAAGCCATCCTTTAGGGGAAACAGACTGGCAGGATAGGTCAAGAAGCAAGACCCCCCAATATCCTGGATTCAAGAAACACATTTAACCCTATGAACAGTTCATAAACTAAATTCCAAAGGGTGGAAAACAATTCTTCATGCAACAAGAACTCAGTAAAATGCAGGAGAAGCTATTCTATTTGAAATGCAAACTTAAAAAAATGACCAAAAGAGACAAAGAAAGTAACTACATATTACTCAGGGTAATACTCTAAGAATACGTAACAGTCATAAATATTTACGCACTAAGCATAGGTGCATTCAGCTATATTGAACAAATCTTAAGTGACATACAATACAAATAAGCACTGACACAATTATATTAGGGGATTTTAATGCTGCACTCTCACAAATGGATAACTAAAGTACACAAAAAATCAACAAAGGAATATTAGAATCCATAGTTTGTTCTTTTTTATGCTGAGAAGTAAAGTACTGCATTAATGAAACATGAGTTGTTTAACCACTGGAGGAAGGATATTAAGGTCCTCTCAGTTTGGGATAATTATGAATAGAGAGGCAATAATATTTGTGTGTAGATTTTATTACAAATATAAATTTTAATTTCACTGGGATAGATAGTGAGAAATGGAATTGTCATATAGTAAGTATATGTTCAATACTACAATAAACTCCCAAATCATTTTCCAAAGTGGTAACCCCATTTTGTGTTCATTTCAGCAATGTACCTGAGTTCAGTTGCTCTAAATGGCACCGGCAATATTTTTCATTTGCTTATACTAATAGATATGCTGACATATCTTATTGCCATTGTAATTTGCATTTACCCATTGAGCATGGGTTAAATGCAAATTCATATGCATTTTCTTTTTTTTTTGTCTTTTTGAGACAGGGTCTCGCTATGCAGTTGAGGCTGGCCCTGAGCTCACTTTTGTAGCCCAGGCTGGTCTCGAACTCGCACCGATCCTCCTGCCTCAGCCTCCCGAGTGCTGGGATTACAGGCATGAGCCACCACGCCCGGCCTCTCATATGCATTTTCATATGTTCATTTACCATCTATATAAACTTGATGATGTTCAATTTGGCTAAATTTACTACGTTTTTATTAATGCTTCTTATCATTGGATTTTGCGAAGATTACTTATATATTCTGGGCAGAAGGCCTTTGCCAGAAGTATAGATTATTTTCTGTCAGCGTGAATCTTGACTTTTTATACTTTTTGAAGTGTTTGTTGTAGATCAATAATGTTAAAATTATGGTATATTTCAATTTATCACTATTAGCTTTTGTAGATTAGGTACTGGTTGTAGCACCTAAAACTTCTTTGTCTAACACATGGTCATGAATATTTTCCCTAGCAGTGTGATATTTGTAAATTTTAATTTCTTATCTATGATCAACTGAGTTAATGTTTAAATGGGATATGAAATATAAATTGAGATTCTTTCTTTTTTTCCAAAATATTTTATTTCTCTTCTTTGTATTTTGATCAAAATATAATATTTCCACCAAATAACCTTTGCATTTTTATTGAAAATTATTTGACAATGGAATGTGGTTTAAAAAAATAAAACTGTTGCTGATGACCCATTACTATTATGCAATGTTGGACTATACATACAACTATTTTCTGTTAGTTCAACAGGAAGAAATATTTGTGCCAATAGTGTGTAGAAAAGTTATTATATCTGCATCTTGTACTCACAATAACTATTATGAAGACAACAATGTGCATTGTATTAATTATTGTGGCTGTCCTACTCATGTGTTGAGAAACCATCTCATTGTTATTTCTTATTAAACATAATAAAAGAAAATCATTTTACTAAGAAATACAAAAAATATATAAAGTGAACACTGAGAATTAAAAGAAATTGATAATTCAACAATAACAGTTGATGATGTCAATATTCCACTTTAAATATTGCATTGCATTGACAGAAGAACAACTACGTAAATGTTGGTAGGCACTCTAGTAGAATATGTAGGCTTTTCAAGTTTCTGTGAAAGACACAGAGCCTGGAACAGATCACAGTATAAACTAGAGAGGCTCCAATAAATTTAAAAGGATTCAAGTCATTCAAATAATGTTTTCTGACCACAGTGGAGTGGAGTTACAACTCAATAACAAAAAGAAATTGAAGAATTCACAAATACGTGTAAATGATACACTCTTCAATTATCAAGGGAGAAAGGCAGAAATCATAAGCAAATGAGGAAATATTTTAATATGATAAAATGGGTTATTCATAAATTCTTTTAAACAATGAAAAGAAACACTTGACAATTCATACCATGAAATGACCACTATCCTGATATTTAAACCAAATGAAGAACACAATAGCACAGGGAAATATTTCTAATGCATAGAGACATAAAAGCTTCAGTAAATTGTATCAGACCAAATCCAGAAGCATATTTAAAAAAATTTTATCACACTGGCCCTGCTCCCAGGTGCGTTGAGCCAGCCACTGAGTCTGAGCATGGTGGTGTTTGCCGGTAACCCTAGTGCTGGGGATGCTGAAAACAGGTGGATCACAAAGAGTCTGAGCTACACAGTGAGACCAAGTACCAAATATGTAAAAAACAAAATTGTACATCATGATCACATGGAATTTATTCCAGAATTTCAAAGTTGGTTCAACATGTGAAAACTAAAAACGTTGTTCAACATATCAATAGAAAAAAGTAAAAACTATGTGATCATCTCATTTGATGTAGAAAAAGCAGTTGCTAAAATGCAATGACCACTAATGGTTAAAAACAACACTTAAAAATTAGAAATAAATGGGAGCTTCCCCTAAGTGATAAAAGGGATCCATGAAAAATGCAGTTAAGAGCGTAATTAATGGTCACAGATGGAATGCTTTCCTAAGATCACCAATAATAGAAACGTATTGACTCATCATACCTCTTGTCAAACTTTTTTTTTGTCTTTTTGAGACAGGGTCTCGCTATGCAGTTCAGGCTGGCCTTGAGCTCACTTTTGTAGCCCAGGCTGGTCTGAAACTCGCATCGATACTCCTGCCTCAGCCTCCCGAGTGCTGGGATTACAGGGGTGCGCCACCATGCCTGGCCTTGTCAAACTTTTTAATGGAGACATGAAAATGAAATAAAAGGCATCTATATTGGAAATCAAGAAGTAAAAATATCTGAATTTTAAGATAACATGATTATATATTTGACAAATCATAGAGAATTCACTTTTTAAAAAACATTTTTGTGGTTCATTTTGCTTCTAATTTCAAGTTATATTGCACTATGTTCAGATAATATGCATAGCATAATTTCAATTCCATTGGACTTACTTAAGCATGTTCTACAGGCTGGTACATGTCTACTTAGAGGCATCCCATATGCAGCTAAGAAGAATATGTATTGTGATGTTGGATAGACTTACTGTAAACACGTACTAAGTACATTGATTCAAGTTTGATTGATTTGCGTTCTTTGCTGAGTTTTTGTCTTATATAGTTGGTTCTTTCTATATTTTATGCATATACATTTTTTAAGCCTCCATCCTCAGCGTCTCTGGTACTAGAGATTACATATGGGCAGCCAGGGACTTTGAAGCAAGGGCAGAGATGTGCTACTGTAGAAAACAGTCAGGTAAGGTGGGATGAGGGAGAGGCTGGGAGCAGGGAAGCCAGGTCAGTGGAGACTGGTAAGTGAAGTGGAACCAGGAGAGGAGGGAAGCAGGGCAAGAGACATCCCTGAGGCCAGAGTAGGGATGTGAAAAAGGCAGTAGATGGAAGGCAACACTGAGGAGGAAGGCCAAAAGAAAACAAGATGAAAGGCTCTGAGGAGAGAGGAAGGTGGGGGAAGAGATCACAGAGATAGAAGGACCCCACCCATTTGTGTCTCTCCACCAGCGCCCTAGGCAACCAGGAAGACCTAGCGTGGGTGTTTCCAACCCAGCCATCAACAAACTCAGCTGGAGGTACAAAGAGGAGGAACAAGGTTGGAGCTCTGAGCCCTGTGTGTTACCCACCTTGGCATGTGCAATTCTAAAACTTTGTTTCCTATCACAGAACTTTGGGGAAATGTGTGACATACATATAGCTAGGAAGTGGGACAATACTGGATGTACTCTGCTATTTCGCTGCCTTTCTCCATGAACATTATGGTTTTAAGATTATTTTAAAAATTATTTTTATTACTTTAAATAAGAAATAACAATTTATAAAAGGTGACAGTTGCAAAACACATCAGTAGTACATTTCAAAATTGGATACAATGCATATTGTTGTCTTCCCACTAGTTATATAAAGCCCAGGGTGTAGGTGTTATAATTTTTCAAATCATTAGTGGTACAACAAAATTTCTTCTCATTGAACTAAGATAAAGTGGTTGTATACATAATCTAATGTTTGATAATTGCAGTGGGTTATTGGTAAAACTGGCAATGTTAGAAGCTGTTGATTTAAGCCTTTTACAGCTCAGCATTCTAATCTAGCTTTATGTTTTATGCCTTCCGGTTAAACTTTTCTCCTGGGTGGTTAAAGACATGTTTAATCATGACCTGTATAGCAAAACATGTAATTTTTGTATCTCTCAAGGTCAGTGAAGTCCCCTGAGAATTTACTTTGGAACCATGTAGTGCTTTGTAGAACTGTTCTCAGTGTCAGCCGTCTGGATGAGTCACGGTCATTGTTTGACCAGTTTGCTCTCTGTGAAAGCCTCAGGGAATGTTTTTTCTCCAAATGACTCTCCTTTGGCACACTATGTATCTTCTGCCTTTCCTCTGTAGCCCTATAATCTCCTTGAACAGAAAATTTGGGAAACCACTGAATTAGAGAACGCTATAGCAAAGGTTCTCTTCTGTCCTGAATCCTCACTGATCTTGAAGGGCTAGGGGCAAACTATTGGCTGTCTTGTAACCCTTCTTTTTCTATAATTTTTGGTCTGTAAACTTATATTCCTAACCTGCCAGAACAAAGGCTTAATGATACTATTACTCTATGAAATGGGTACTTGAGCATAACACCACTTTCTAAGTATCAAGCATCTTAGACTTAACTTGGGATTGGTATTTTCTATCAATCATTGATACTTTAACAAATGTCTACAGAATGGGATAAAAGCAATTACACATTTTTACGTGTTTAGAAATCTAAGTATTTACAAAATTGTAGCCAGTCAGTTCTATGGCATTTTCCCAGTCTCTTACTCTCATTTAACATAGTTTTTTGTTTTCTTGTAAAGAAAAATCCATTTACTTGAGAGAAAGAGTATAGAAGTAACTGAAATTACATTGCAAGGAGCACACATCTCAAAGACCAGAATGACAGGCATTCCAACTGTATTTTTACTGTTACACGTTGCTATCTGCGGTGTCAAACCCATTTTGGAGGTTGCTAGGACCATTATCTAGTTCATCCTGTGTATATAAGTACATGGTTTTCCCTCTGCCAAGCTTCCTATCTATTCTGCTTGCAGTAACTTCATTGTTTAATCCTTAAGGCCTTAATTTCCATTCAGCTGTGTTATGCCTCTCCTTTTTTATTTCTTATTTTGAGATCTTGCCCTAGGGAGACTATAGGATATTTACATATGTAAGTCTGCTTTATTTTACTTATGAGTATATTTTCAAGATACATACATTTATATATGAAGTCTTCTGGTTTATCATTCTTTATGGCTGCATAATATTCCATTGCATAAAAGTATCAAATCTTTTCAACCATTGTCATGATGATGGGTGTTTTGGTTGTTTCCATGATGTGGCTATTACAAATTGTGCTACTATAAACATTATTGCACAGATATCACTATGTTATAATATTTTAGTTCTTCTGGGAAAATTTCCAGTAGGAGGATAGCTGGATTGAGGGCTTTTCCAGTTCTAGATTTTTAAGGAGTTTCCACACTGTTCTCTAAAATGGTTGTATCAGTCTGCATTCCTACCATCAGTGGAGAATGGTTCCTTTTCCCTACAGCCTCTCCAACATTTGTTGTTGCTTGTTTTTTTTATGATAGCCATTGTTTCTTGGGTGAATGGTATCTGAATGTTTTAATTTGCATTTCACGAATAGCTAGTGAAGTGGAGCATTTCTTCCTATATTTGTAGACTTGTTGAATTTCTTTCTCTGAGAAGTGTGTGTTCATCTCAGATGCCATTTCTGGATTGAGCCTTTGAATTTTGGGATGCCAATGATTTTTAATTATTTATAGATTCTAGATAGAAGGCCTTTGTCTGAATACTTATTAGTTATAATCTTTTCAAAATTTATGGGTTATCTTTCACTCTGTTGGTAATTTCTTTTGTGGTGAAAATGACTTTTTCAACTCATAAATGTGTATTTTGATTTTTGTCTATGAATTATTTGCCTACCCCAATGTCTTCAAGACTTTCTCCTACTTTTTCTTCCAGGAGATTTAATATTTCTCTTTCAGTATTTAGATCTTTAATCCACTTTGATTTTAGTTTTGTGCATGGTGATACACCTCGGTCAAGTTTTAGTTTTTGGCATGTGCACAGCCAGTTTTTCCAGCACCATTTGTTAAAGAGGCTGTCTTTCTTCCAGTAAGCACACTTGGCCTCTCTGTAGAAGATAAGGTGGTTGAATGTGTTTGCATTTGGTTCTGCATCTTCTATACTATTACACTGATCCTCACGTCTATTTTATTTGCCAATTCCATGCTGATTTTTTTTCCTGTAGCTTTGTAATATAAACTTAGGTCAGGAATTGTAATGCCTCCTGCCTTATCTTTGCTGTCCAGGACTGTCTTTGCAATTCTAGGTCTATTTTGGTTCCAGCTAAATTTAAGGATTATTTCTCCAAATCTGTGAGGTATGTTGATGGTATTTTGATAGGGATTGCATTAAATCTGCATAACAATTTAGGAAGTACGACCATCTTCACAATGTTGATTCTTCCTATACAGGAGCATGGGATATCTTTCCATTTTCTGAAATCTTTTAGGGTTTCCTTTTTCAGAGCACTGTAGTTTTCATTGAAAACCTTTTGTACTCCTTTAGATAGGTTAATTCCCAAGTATTTCATTTTCTTCAGTGCTATCATAAAAGGTATTGTTTCTTTAATTTCTCTCTCAGTGTGTTTGTTGTCTGTGTAGAGGAAATTTATTGACTTTTGTGTTGTGACTTTGTATCCTGTTACACTCTTAATTTGTGTATTAATTCTAGTAGCTTCTTGGGGAAGTGATTTGGGTCTTTCAATTAGATTGTCATGTCATCTGCAAATAATGATAATTTAACTTCTTCTTTACCTATTCTTATTTCATTTATTTTTCTCTTGTCTAATAGATACAACTAATAATTCCAGAACTATATTGAACAGGATTGGTGATAGGGACATCTTTGCTTTGTAACAGATCTGAGAGTAAAGAACTTTAATTTTTCCTCATTTAAAATTACATTAGTTGTTGGATTGTCATACATGGCCTTTATCATATTGAGGTAGAGGTTCTCTATTCCAATTTTGTGTAGGATTCTAAACATGAGTAACTGTCGGAATTTGTCAAAATCCTTTTCTGCATCAGTTGAGATGGTCATGTGATTTCTGACTTTGGCTCTATTGGTGTAGTATATCACACTTATAGATTTGCATATATTGAAACATCCCTATGTCCCTGGGATTAATCCTACCTGATCATGGTGTATAATCTTCTTGATGATTTGCGGTATCCTGTTGCCAAGGAGTTTATTGAAGACTTTTACATATATGTTCCTGAGAGAAATTGGCCTGTAGTTCTGTTTTTTATTTGCATCTCTCTCTGGTTTTATTACCAATGTAATTCTTTCCTCTAGGAACGATTTTTGGAGGATTGCTTCCTTTTCAATTTCATTAAAGAGTTTGAGCAGTATTGGGATTATGTCTTCTGTAAATTTCTTATAGAATTCAGGGGTGAATCCTTCAGGACCTGGACTTTTCTTTGTCAGTAGGCTTTTCATTATATTTTGTATTTCATTGACTGTTATTGGCTTGTTTAGAAATCTTATGTCTTCCTGATTTAGTTTTGCTAATGTGTACCTTTCTAGGAACCTATCCCTTTCATCTGTGTATTCAATTCTGTGAGAAAAAAGGTTCTCAATATAGGTATTAAGGATCTTCTGAATCTCTACTGGGTCTATAGTAATGTCACTGCTTTCATTTCTTATTGTTGAATTTTAGTCCTTTCTTTCCTCTTTTTGATGAGGATAGTTAGTGGCTTATCAATTTTGTTTAATCTTTTTAAGGACCAGGATTTAATTCTTTGTATTGTTTTTTTTTTTTTGGTCTCAGTTGAATTAATCTCTGTTCTAATATTTAAAATTTTCTCTCATGTTTGGGCTTTGGATTTCGTTTTCTCTTCCATTTCTAGTCAGGTTAGGTGCTGCATAAGAGTATTTGTTCCCGTTCTGTTTTCTTAATGTGTGAGTTCAGCGCTATAAATTTCCCTCTAAGAACTGCTTTCATTGTATCCCATAAATTCCAGTAGTTTGTGTTTGAATTTTCATTAAATTGTACATATTGTTTAATTTCTTGTTTAATTCCATCTGTCAACCATTGGTTGCTGAGAAGGGTGTTGTTTAATTTCCATGTATTTGAGCGTTTCTTTTGTCATTTATTTCCAGTTTCATTGCAGTGTGGCCAGATACTATTCATGGGATAATTTCTGTTTTCTTGCATCTACTTAAGCTTTACCTATGACCTAATATATGGTCTATTTTAGAAAATGTCCCATGTGCAGCTGAAAAAAATATGTATTCAGAAGTGGTTAAGTGAAACACGGCGTATGTTTACCAAGTCTAGTTGCTCCAAGTTCTAGTTCAGTTCTGAAACTTCTTTGCTAATATTTTGTCTGCTTGACTTATCTTTTTGCAATAAAGGGGTGTTAAGGTCTCATATTATGGATATTAGATTTTTTATGACCATTAAGATTTGTGTTATATAACTCAGTGCCCCTGTATTGGGTGAATATATATTTATGAGTGTTACCTCTTCATCTTAAAAGTTTCCCCTAACCAGTATGTAGTGACCTTCTTTATTTTGTTTGATAAAAGTTGGCTTTAAGTTTAGACTGTCTTCAAACTGGATTGCTACCCGTGCTTTTTTTGTGGTATGTGGTATTTTTTCCATTCACTTATAGCCTATGTGTTTCTTTATGAATTAAGGACATTTCTTTCTTTCTTTATTTTTTTAAATTTTATTTATTATTTTTATTCTTGTTTCAGAACATTTGTTTGTTTATTCACTCATTTTTATGGCCGGCTCAGCCCACCCCAAGGTCTGTGCTGGCGCAGCATGTGGTGCTGGGGATCGAACCGCAGTCCCTGAAGCCGCCCAAGCTTCCTCAACCAGGGGCTTTAGACCACTGAGCCATCCCGCTGGGCCCCAAGGACATTTCTTGAAAACAGGGTATTGTTGGATTTTGTTTCCACATCCACTCTGGCAGTCTATTTCTTTCAGTTGGTTAATTGAGTCCATTTACACTGACTGTTATAATTGAAATGTGTTGACTTATGATTGACATGACTTGTCTTTTACTTACTACTGTTTAACACTTTTCCTCCTGTGTTTAATTGGTTGCCCTATTTCATTGGTTCCTTCTGTTCTCATTTGTGGAGTTCGGGTCATTTTGATCCCTCTTTAATGTATCTTTTAGTAGTCTGTGTAGTGTTGGTTTTGACATCATGAAATTCTTTAGGAGGAAGGAGTATTTCACTTCTCCTTCATACTTGAGATTTTTGCAGCGTATAGCAGTCTGGGCTGGAGTTTGTTTTCATTGAGGACTTGAAGCAGTTTGCTCTATGTTCTTCTTGACTTCATGGTATGTGAAGAGAAATCTGCCATTATTCTGATGGGTCTTTGTTATGGTTTATGTCTAGTTGTCTCCCCAAAGCCTCATGGAGTCATTGGGCAGGGACTTCTAGAGTTTGAGACTTGATCCATGATCCCTGGGATTATAGGTTTTAGTACTGATAGGATTATGGGTGGAAGTACTTCTGGGATTATGGGTGTAGCCTAGGGCGGGAGCTAAGGCGGAGAGCCTGAATGTAATATAAAGAGAGACAGAGAGACAGACTGGAGCTCTAGCTGTTGCTGTTGCTCTGCTGCCATGTTGGTTGGCTACCTCTGCCACCATTTTGTTGCTGTTCTGCCGCCATGAACTGGATGCTCTCTGCCCTGCTCCACTCAGCCTTGGGCCTGCTGAATATGGACTGAAACCTCTACGAACTGTGAGCTAAATAAACCTTTCTTTCCTTCATTTTGAG
>PVJA010010308.1:0-57666 GCA_004027025.1 Myocastor coypus
AAAGGAAAGAATATACTTCTCTTTGGACTAAGAGGAAGCAGATACATACACAGTCAAAGGTTTTGCAATTGCATGCGTACAGCACTTCTATATACAAATAGTATTTGTAAAGTTGGTAAAGTTCTTTGAAACCCTTTGGGATAAAGGGCACATAAGACAATAAATTATTAATATTACTATTATGGCCCATACGTGGGTTTCCATATCCAGCTGCCAGAAGAGTCTTCTAATGGTCTCATTTTTTATGCAGCCTATACCAGTCTCCATTGAAGAGACTACATTAATCTAAATTATTGAGATGCATTTTAATTTGGTTGAGCAGGACTGAAGTTTGGAATGACTAAAGAGGAAAAAGATATATATGTATATAAATCAGCTCAGCATGCTGAAAAATAAACAATAAATGACCTGGGACACAAGAATACATTTTTTTTTTTACTCTCCCATACTTACTTCACAAATTGGTGGAGTCCAGATGTCCTACAGTAAGGTCCCTAAAACATAGTAGAAGGCAAATGTGGGCCTGAAAGAACCCTTTATTTTTATCTTCCTGTGACACACAGCAGGATTGAAACCTTTTCTTTTGAAGTCTTAAAAACCAAGAAAACATCTCATTGGCTTCTCATCAAGAGCAGCACAATTCATTTTGCTGATGTCAACGTAATGACTTGAGGGTTTTTTTCTTCTTCTTCTTTAATGAGAGAGCCAAATGAAAACAGATGGATTAAAAGGTTCCCATGCCCTTTGGATGGTCTGTAACCCAGAAAAGCAAGAGAATCCCAGTTGTGAAAATTACACTATAGTGTCCCCTATTGTTTTTGCTCAATATTACTGTTTCTGGCAAATTACAGGGTGCTCACTATGTTGAGCTGTTCTCTTGGCTCTAGGAGGCAAAGGCGTTGCACTAAGACAGGTCACAGAGGAAAGCCCAGCAATCCCTTGTCCCCCTTGTGTCCTGACATCCCACAGCTCTCCTGCACTCACCAGCTTCCCAGTTCCAGGTGCATAACTGAGCCCATGCAGACTGGGAAATATGCCTCTCTCTCAGCAAATAGGGCACTCACTACACATTAAGTCTGAGAACCATTGCCCACAGGGTGCAGCTCTGGTTATGCCACCTCATCAGGAGACTTGGTACCTGTACTTCCTCCCTGACAAAAGCTGCATACTTTCTCACAGGGCCAAACAAGAGTCCCACAGTGCAGTGCCAGAGCCAGGAGGACTTGATGTTGAAATCTACATCAGTTCAACCAAAATGCCAACAAGAGCACCTTGGGAAACCCTGAATTGCTCTAGACTGTGCTTTTATTTCTGTAAAATATGGCTGTTGGTGGTGGTCCTTATGTCATAATCTCCACACATTGGTTATATGGATTACTCTGTGGGCACTTGGCATGGAGCTTGTGTCTGTGCTAAGTTCTCCAAAACTGGAAGTTATCACCAAGTTCATGACAACAGCGTGATAGGACAAATTGTCTACCAGCAAGGAGGCGAACATGAAATGTGAAATAAAACTACTGCACTAGTTTTCTCCAGTTGCTGCAACACCTTACCATGACTGAGTAGTTTGAAATGGCACACATGCATTGTTGTCCCATTCTGTAGGTTAGTGCTCTAGGCCCTGAGTAAATTCTTGACATGCTCCTTCTGAAAACAGAGCTTCTTCGTGGCTTTTCTAGCTTCCAGAGGCTGCCTGCAGCTTCACTTCCCTCCTCGCTCTCCAACAACAGATGGCCAAGTCCTCACATGACATGCTTCTGGCTTCCTCTGCTGCCTCCTTCTTCCACTTGTGAGGACTCTTGTGATTACATCCACTTCACCAGGATGATTATCCTGTTTTAAGGCGATGCATAAGAATGAGCCATTTAAGGTGACATATTCATAGAGTCCAGTGACTAGGATGCGGACATCTTTAGGGAACATTATTCTTCCCAACAGAGCAATTAGAACCTTTTATCTCCCGAGTAATGCACATAGATTTGTTCTTATTGCATTGAGCAGCCAAAGGGATGACAGAACAAATAAAAAACCATCTGAACACTGCAGACTTCTCCTAACCCAGTGATAGAAGTGCTGTATTTTCAGAAATCACTCATTGAACACAAAAGGCATCATCTTTTCAGAATCTTGGAGTACTGTCAAACCTCACCATACAGGCAGCCCTGTGAAATGTTAGCTGAGGATGTCAGTCGCTGTTCGAGCGCTTAATGGATACACAGATGTAGAAATCAGCAACCAAGCCAGCTAGCTGTAGATGATTATGAAAAATGAAGGGGTTTTCATTGCTGTTGTTGCAGTGCTGGTGGCCAAGCACAAGGCCTTCTTCGTGCCAGGCGAATACTCTGCTTCCAAGACATCTGCCCTCCCAACCAATGAAGGCTGGATTTTGGTGCTAAATGTTGAGTCCTCTTAAGATTCATGACCAAGACACCTCAGAATTTGTCAAAGCAAGAGGAAGTAAGCAGTGCTGGGGCAATTTTACCTTCTGATTCTGGGATATAGACAGCTTTAGCCAACTGTGAGCAAACCAGAAAAAGATAAAGAGGAAGAGAGATCAGATGACACCAGGAGGAGCTGTGTCTCCTGGGCCTGAGGAAGGATCGGCAGTTGACACCAGAGCATCCCTCAGCTCCACCCTTCTTGCATTTCACTGGTACAAAGCAGGAGACCAAATTCCCTGGCGCTGACAGTGAGACTGAGCTGCAGGTGAAACGACATGCAATGCTATCCATGGGTGGCGCCATTTGTACTTCAACTCTTGTTGCTATAGATAGCTTTTCCCACAATGTGAATTTCATTTAAAAGGTTGACTCTGAAAATTAAACGAGGGCTAAATCATTCTTGAAAACCTATTCAATACTTGAATACACTTGAATAAATCGCGTTATTTTTCTTTGCTTTTTAACTTTATTCTATTTCATTATTGTTGTTTTTGTTGTTGCTGTTGATACAGAGTCCCACTGTGCACTTTGGATTCGTAGAGATCCTCCTGTCTCAGCCTTCCCAGAGCTGAGATTACAAAAGTGCGCCACCACACTTGGTTTTGGGGCAGGCCAGGCCCGGGGTTTGAAGGCCAGCATGGCAAAGGACACTAGGGATGGAACTCAGGACCTCACATTTGCCAGTCAGGTGCTTAGACCACTAAGCTGTCTCCCTTTCTTTGCTTTTTACTGTGATTTACCTTTCTCTGACATTGTGAAGACCAAGATGCACATTAGGCTGGTGGAAATTTTTCCAAAGCAAATAATGGAAATAATCTGCCTTTTGACTTAGAGGATTGCTTCTACGTTTGTTAAATGTACAGGATATAACTTGATTGCGTTCAATCTTTACCAGTTAGGTCTTTTGGCACCTTGTATACCATGTACTTCTATCAGATAGAACTTGCCCAGCTGTTCACCGTCAAGAACCTGGTATCCGGATGGACAGATCACCAGCATTCATGACAGAATGCAGCCTCGCAGGCCCCCGGGTACCACATGGTCTCTCCGTTGCTCCCTCTGGAATGATGCGTTTGGGACTTGCACGTGTGCCACAGACATCAATTAGACCTAGAAAATACTTTCCATGTCTGCCTCCAGGAATGACGACGATGATACTTATATGGTAAATCTCAAGTTTACAGGAATTTTGCATATTTAAGTTCCAAATTCAACATTTTTCTCGGTATATGAGTACATTCAGAAAATAAATTGCTCCCAGACTACTTCATTTATACCAAAATTAAGTAATGTAAAAACAAGTGAGGTTTTGGTCTAAATGTTGCCAGAGGTTGCCATACTTAGGAGCAATAAAAGGTTTTGGAGCATTAGGTCAGCCTAGCAGCCAACAGTTCACTTAGGCATTCAGTTTCACTCATTTATTTTTCTTGTAGTACTGGGAGTTGAACTTAGGACCTCATGCATGGCAGGCAAGCACTCTACCCTCAGCTGCATCCCCAGTGCAGATCATTTTCTATCACAACAGCATTTTTTACTTCTAATTTCAGTAAGAACTCAAAAGCCCAATCTGAAAAAAATTCAGTCACCTTTCTCTATGAAGCTTATAATTCTTCCATACCCATTATAAATTCAAGGAACAAGGCAACGTCTAGATTTTTCTTTTTGCTACAAGGATTGCTTCTCTTGCTGGCAAAGAAGCTAAAGTAACCCAGGCAAGCGCAGAGTCCTGAGTTCAATCCTCAGTACCACCAAAAAAAGAAAGAAAGAAAGAAAGAAAGAAAGAAAGAAAGAAAGAAAGAAAGAAAGAAAGAAAGAAAGAAAGAAAGGAAATACCTAGGCAAAGAGCACAGAAGGGAGCTTCTCCAGGCAGCAGAACAGCAGGACTTGCTCTCCCTCTTTACAAAACAATAAATTAAGGAGGAAATCAAGTCTGTCATTTCAATTTGTGTCAGCCTGAAGGTCAAGCAGAAGCATGTAGGAAATTAAGGATCTGACTCAGGTGATTGCAAATCCAGCTGACTCCTCCCATTCTGGGAACCTAGTTTCACTACCGACCATCCAAGAATAACTTCCTTGGCCATTAGTAGATCATTCTCTACTCCTCTTTATAATCCTATTGGGAAATGAACGCGAGTGACTATTTTTCATCCAGAATTCTGAATCTATCCATAATCCCCAACTTCTAAAACTTCAAGCGGTTTCTCAGATTCTCCAAGTGGTGTCCTTTATAAGCAGCAAGCACCCACTAGAAACAGTTATGGAGCATCTGAGGATTGTTTTTATTTAACCACCACATGGTAGAGCAGAGGAAATGTCTTGTGGTCCAAGGGTTTGTGAATGTGCCCAAAAAGTGAAAACAAACAAACAAACAAATAAATAAATAAATAAATATTAAAAATTTTTTAAAAAGTGACGTACTTCAATTGTTTTCATTTGGTATAAGATCTCACTACGCAGCTCAGACTCATAGTGATCCTTCTGTTTTCAGCCTTCTCAGGGCTGGGATTACAGGTATGCACCACCACACCCAGTCTCTGTGGCTAGCTCAGTGTGCCCATGGGCACAGCATGGTGCAGCACATAGCGCCAAGGATCTAACCCTGGTCCCTGCACTTGCCTAAGCCGCACTTAGTTCCCTGAGCTATCACACCAGCCCCTGTTTTTTTCTCTTTTGATAAGAAAAATTGCCCTCACCTAATATGCAAGCATAGTGTGTGACTGGCCTAACAGCACTGGAAGTGATGTACCTTACCAGGAGAGGCTCCCCAGAGCCTGCCCACACCATCTCAGCCCTTCCAGAAGCTACCTGCACACAAGTCTCTCCTATGCCTTTACCTTTCCATGGTGTCTGTATGACAGAAGACTGTCCGTCACAGGTAGGGCTGTCCAGTAGGGCCAGGGAGTTAGTGCAAACCTGATCAGGTGAGAAATGACAGTGTGTAGACACGTAGCCAGTTTCCTGTGTCTCTGAGCAGCAGTATGCAGATAGAGCCCAGAGTCTTCCAGAGGCTCCTCAGAAGCCGCCTTCACAGTCACCTGATCATTAACACAGCTCTCCTCTCTTCCCAAACATGCTTCCTAGAATTCCCTCTCAAAGAAACTAATGCCCGCAATCTTATCTGCTCCTCTGCCTTTGAGGAAACCCAAGCTGAGACAGAAAGAGCTGGGCAGAGGCAGCCATCTAGTGTCCTTGGAGAAGGGGTAAACCAGGAATGACTCCCCTGTTATGTGACTTTTTCTTATCTCCTTGCAATTTAGAGTCAAGCAAAACTTATTAAACGAAGTTTGAAATTTCAGTCTAAGCACCAAAGCAAATGTATACAGACCAATACACAATGGCCAATCCACCTGAGAAAATATTAATATTTCCAGTGAAACTACAGTCTGACTTCTCACTATTTGAAAATGGGAGTCTTCCCAAGGCATGGTTCCAAAACATTTGTCTAAAACTCAAAACCACAAGGGAAATCAGATAGAAGCATAGCTTCGAGAAAGAGTGGAAGCTACTGGACCAGCTCCTGCCAAGCTGATTAAGAACTCTCCACACTGGGCTGGTATGGAGATAGCTCAGTGGACTAAGCTTGCCTGCTTAGGCAAGCAAAGGGACCATGGTTTTATCCTGGCACGCTATGCTGGTTCCGTTCCTGGGGCACAATGAGACTGCGTGTGGTAGTGCTTGGGAGGCTGAAAACAGGAGGACCACTATGAATCTGATCTGCATAATGAGACCCTGTAGACCCTGTACAAAAGAAAAAGGAATTCTCCACACACGGCAAAGGGCTTTGAGCAGAACTCACTGGGCCTGCAGTGTAAGCACAAAACAAAGGGTGAACTATAAAGAAGCATGCATCCGAGGCTGCAGGCCCACATTCAGAAACCTAGATGGTACTCTTATTTCCCAGATTTCAGGCAGTCACTAAAATGACTCAGTTCTGTAGAACAGGACAGGAGCTTTGGCTGGATGGATCATCACCTTCCTAAATGATCTAGAGCATGCAGTAGGTACTCAGTTTCCTTTCAATGTATAGGAAGCCCACTTTACCATGGAGAGTGCACCATTTTGAGTCCCAAACTCTTATCCCCAAAGGAAACATACATCCTAACTTCAGTATCTATGCGTGAGAAGTTCCACTCCTAGAGTCCTGCAACTCTAGACAAGGGATTCAGCCAGAAGGGAGATGAGTGTCCAGAGCAGCACTTCAGCTGTGGGTGTGCCAAGCAAGGTCCATGCTGAGCCTGAGTGGGGCAGCTTACCCCATTGCTCCCCACTAAGTTACCATCTCAGTTACCACCAAGCACTGGACATGCACCCCTTTGCTCACCCTTCTTTTTCCGTATCTGTCATTCTCTATCACCTGGGTCCACTGGAAATCTACATACAGCACCCTCAGCAGGAGGTATGTGGACTTAGCACTCAGATGAAAAGAAGCCAAGACCAATAGTCCAGTGTAATCACACTACCCACACCACTGGAGTCACCATGTCACGCTGTGCTATATCTGCAGAGCAAACAACTCCCACCTGGGCCTGATAAGATCCTCTGCCTGGATTATAGGGTTGGGGGGGGTCTGATCCTGTATGACCCTTGTAGTCTCTGCCATTGTCCATTAGTGAGACAACGTCCACAGGGCCGGTCCTGACTACTTTTGCCTTACAACCAGAGCAGGAAATTAGAGATGTGCTCGAGGAAAGGAACTCCACAGTGCTGTCAGTCCACAAGCTGCTCCAGCTCTTTGTCTACAAAACTATTTCAGTACAGACACAGCCACACTGCTAATGTCAAATATTCAAATATTGAACCTCCAACTACCTTTCCTCCAATCCCTACATGCATCAGTTATTAATTACAGTGTCATAAATTGCAATTCAGTGGCTTAAAACCACGGCCACTTGGCTTTGCTTTCCGCTGTATGCATGAGCTGCTGGTCTGCCCCCTAGAGGCAGGTTCTGCCTGCCTCCCAGACTCAGGTGCCTGCTTTTACCTGCCTGGTCAAGGATAATGGCAGTGGTGACCGACTCACGCATCTCATGTCATCCAACTGGCTAAACCAACTGGTCCATGTTGCAAGCCAGGCTCCACACCAAACTTTCAGGATGGTTTGTTACACAGCAAACCAAACACACACTAAAACCTGTGTGGATATTTCCAATGGTAAGAAAGAAAAACAAGTATTTCACATACTTATTGTAATGGTTGATACACTGTGTCAACCTGAGAAATCTAGAAACTTAAGCAATTTATCAAGCTTACATCCTAGTTCTACATCCTTAGTGCTCTAAGGACGTTGCTCATCCTGTCAACAGTTTAGAAATTTAACTAAGAGACCCAGCAGGAGGGCAGGGGCCTCACTTTGTAACAACCTGATCCTGGCAAGAGCAGGGCACAGAGATGGTGTGTGTACACCCATCTTAGGGGGTGGTAGCCTACACGTAATATAAGAGAGGAAAGGAGGCTTGATCCCCCTTCTCCCCACCCCAATGCTCTTGCTGTTTTTGCTATCTTCTGCCACCTTGAAATGTCACCCTGGTGCCATGCCTTGGAGCCATCAGATTAATGGACGGAAACTCCCCCAAACTGTGAAGTAAATAAACCTTTTTCCTTCCTTAGTTTTGAATGTTTGGTATTTTATCTCAGTAATGAGAGAAAAGTAACTAAGACAATTAGTACATTTCTTCTCTGCTGCTACCTTTTGCTTTTAGCAAGTTTAGTGGTAATTCACTGCTCTTTGGATATCCGTCCTTCTCTACATCCACAAAGCCAGAGAATGCTGCTTCCTCTTGAGTTGCTTGGGACTGGCTTTGGGGCAGGCGTTTCTGCTGCACTTGAGTGGAGGAAAGTAGACTGTACCCCTGGTTGGTGCCTGGAGTGGGCAGAGCTGCAGTATGCTTGCAAATGGCATGCATATAGGACAAGTGGAAAATGTCACTATTTTACTGCAGCCCAGCAAGCAGGACCGAAGCACATACCCAGTGATGGGTTTCTGCTTGCATGCAACTCTGCCAGGGACTTTATGGTAGGAGACCCAATGTGGCATTGGATCCTGAAACAGTAACGTCACTCCCAAACCAACTTCCGTGTTCTTCTAGTCCCAAATAGACTATCTCCTTCTCACGCATGTGCCAGCAACCCTCCAATCCTCTCCTTACACGACGACATTCACCTGCCCATGTAAACTCTACCACTAGTCAAGTTAATCAAAACCCCCACTCCAAGATCCTTTCTCTGAGAAATCCTGCTTCTCTTTAGCAACCCTCCCATGCCAATCAATAAAGGCTCCCTTTATTCTTCTCCAATCTCTCATATACACCAAAGAAAAAGTCTAGAATAGAAACTCCTCTCCAAGATCCAAGCCCAGCTCTTGGGCCATGAATTAAGTTTCTTTTAGAGAATTCTCATGGTCTAACACCCAAGGGTGAAGTCAGATACCAGTAACTATCAGGAAGAAAGTGATGACCAAAATTTATGCCCACTATTTCTTCTATTGCTGTGTAGAATAGCACAGGGTGGGACATAGGGCACCACAGGAGCCACTGTCTGCGTGCGCTCCAAATGATGTCTTCACCGAGGCTGGGTCATGAGAGCTCTCATGTGAGCTTCAGGGAGTGGGTGATTGGCATTGCCTGCCACCTTTCTGCCTCTAGCTTGGGTAGTTTCTGAGGCAAGAAAAGGTTTCCACGAGAATGTTATGGCAATGTGCTGTAAGGAGAGAGGCAGAAAGACAAGAGCAACACGCTTCCTGTGTGCTCCCTCTCCAGCCTCAGGCCCCCCAGGCAGGTCAGGGGGTGTGAGCCCCAGCACTGCCGCTACCACTGTCCTTTCCATACCCAATCCCAGGACCTGGAGCTTCTGCCCAGGCAGCCACATTCCCTACTGCAATCTCCTGACCCAGCCACCTGAGGATGGGGGTGGGGACCACACCCCTCTCAGGCAGGATGGGAATATTTAAGTTTCCAGTACTGGAGATGCTGTGCGCCTTGTGCCATTTTGGCTTCACAGTCCACATCCACCGTGACCAAAATGTGTTTTCTTTTTGTATTTTTAGTCCAAAAATAGATATCGTGTACTCATTCATTGCATAAATATCTCCTCATTCCCCATGAGAGATTGGCTTCAGTTTCCCCTGTGAATACTGAAGTTGGTGGACGCTTAAGTCCATTATATAAAATGGCATGACTTGTGCACATAACCTACCCACAGTCCTGCATATCTTAAGTCATCTCTAGCATATTTTATATGCAATTCAATGTGAATACTATGCAAATAATTGATATGTTCTATTCTTTAGAGAACAATGACAAGAATACAGTCTCCATCCTTCCCAAACCATTTCCTCCAAGATCAACTTCAGAGTACGAAGCACCCCTGATTTAACATTGGTGTTCTGTCTTACACTAGCCAGACCAGTTATGTAGCTGCCACTTCTTGGTCCCACAAAGTCCTGATAAGTTTATGCCCCACCACATCTGAAGGGGCCTCTGCCACATCAGGGCCAGGTCCTCATTATCCCAAGAGCCACCTTTTTATCCCCTGCTATTTCCATTTCTTTCCACAAGTGCCTGAAACACCTCCTTTCTCCTTCATCTCCAAACCTCACCTGCTCCTTGAGCTCATAGCACCTTCCCTGACTTAGTCAACCATGACCACTTCAAGTGTCATGTTCCTCAAATATTGACCATCTTTCCTGCATGATCTATGCTATGTCTTTGTTTCACAACTTTATCTTCTCTGTCAATGCTACAGAAAGCTCTGAAGATAAAGTCTATATCTATGTTTTCCATTCTAGCAAGGCTCTTCACATTCTTAAGCCAGAGCTACTGGGTGATCAGTTTATTAAGTAACCAATAATGAATTAGCATCATATCATATTGCACATAGATTTTCATAACTTTCCTGTAGCTCAGCTACCTGTCAGATACATATTCAAGCATCCAAAACTGACACTAATTAACTCCTGCAAATAGCATGTGAATATCCATATACATGAAGCCATCTGTAGCTAATTTTTCAAACTTGTTAGCCAGCACAAATGAATATGTATTACATCAGTAGTGGTCTTTATGATGTTGAAAGCAGATTAAAAGCTATAAGCAGTATATTAAAACCTCATTTATCAGTAGAGTAAATCTGTAAGTTTTATATTATGGTTATAAAGAATAGTGTGAAAAGTTTTTGGAAACAAATGTTTTGAGTAATTTTTTCTGGCATATCAAACTGTGAAAAGATGTATGTTAGAACTGCAGCATGCGTAGTCAATGGATCATATCTGTGGCTTTTCAAACATCAGAGTGTTACATATTTCTAAATGGGAAATTCATGCTATCGAACTAAGATTATATGTTGCAGATGCATAAATCACCAACTATGTTAAAGACAGGAAAATTCTGTTACGCAAAGTGGAACAACTGAAGTAGGAAGGTTGGAGTTCAAAACTGAGCCTTTTTGTGGCCTCTGGGAAGTTGCTTACCATGTTGGCGCTTGAAATTCCTCAATGGAAAGTGGCCTGAGACTGCTACCTTCCCTCCATTACACTGAAGCTTAAACAAGTTCGTGTATACCAGCGGTACTCAACCTGTGGGTCAAGACCCCGGTGGGGGTCGAACGACCAAATCACAGGGGTCGCCTAAAGCCATTCCGAATCACAACTGTAGCAAAATTATAGTTTTGAAGGAGCCACCAAAATTATTTTTTGGTTTGGGGTCACCGCAACATGAGGAACTGTATTGCGGGGTCACGGCATTTGAAAGGTGGAGAACCACTGGTGTACACCAAGGTCTTAGCGTACTTCTAGCCCATGGAAAGCAATCTACAAAAGGCGTTATGATTGTTTTCATTGTTGTTATCATCTTATCATAAAAGAATGTTTTCACAAAAGTATTGCCATTAGCATGTCACTCCCGTTCACTGAAGTTAATATGAAGTTTATGAGGATTTTCTTCCAAATAGTAATGAAGACAATCTTTATAGCCCTCTTGATAGAACGAACTCTGGCTAATGCCCTCCTTGCAACAAGCACAACTCTATTAATAGGAAAGAGCCTGCCCTTAATGGAGCAATGTTGCAGTAAGGAAACATTTTTTCAAGAAATCATAAATATTATTGATCTATTTTTCTTTCTCTTCTTTAAGAAAGCTAATTGGAAGCATATCTGAGCTTAATGGATGGATGGTAAAGGAAAGGAGGTTGTTTTCTTTGAATCCACCTGAGAAGGGGTATCTGAACGTATTACCTGAAATGGGAATTTGATCGCCCTACCAGGGACCCTCCTACACCGCTGTGCTCTGTCCCAGGCAGCAAGCTGTTACACAGGCCCTAAACATACCACCTGGAAAAATACTCGGCTCAGATTAAGCTGGACAGTCTCCAAGCACATCACCATCGAAGCAACGGGGACTGAGTCTGTCCGCAGTACAAGGGGGAAAGCTTTTCGATGGGGAAGGGAACAATCAAGAATGCGACCTCCCGTGGGTAACGTTTAGGACTCAACAAATGAAAAAGAGAAATGAAAAAAAGCAGAAAAATATTTATACAAAATCCTACTCCAATCAGTCTTGGTTGTGAACCAAGGAATCAAAAGGGTAAAAGAGAATGATGTAGAACATTCTCTGGTGATGAATGCAAAGCAACTTTTAATCTTTTAATTTTGAGGCCATATTCTTTGTCTCACTTTCATTAAAAATATACAAGAAAAGACATCTGGAAATCCCTAAGCACCACCAACGCCCAAGCATAAAGGCCGCTCCTCCAGGGCCCCTGGGCTTCTCAGAGCTGCTGAACCTTCTGGCTCATGTCCTCCCCCATTCTGGGAACTCCTGACCTTTGTCCCTCCTCTGCCTTCTCCGCCCACCTCCCTCCTACCTGCGCACAGCCCCTCCAGGCACGGCTGCCTCCCTCAGCCTCTTCTTGTGTGAATGAACCTTCCTTCCCCAGGTCTGAAGTCAATGCCATGGAACAAGCCCTGCGCCAACTCTCAGCCTCCTCGGGTGCGTGTTTGGCAGGAGAGGGAAGGGCTGACTGGGCCTCAGTTCCGTGCTGAGCTCAGCTTTATGGAGAAGGGAGGACTGAAGTGGGTTTGGAAGCTGGTTGGACTCAAATAATAAAAGAAGTAAATGCAAGAAAGGCACCTTGGAGATGGTGAGCTGAGCAGTGCAGAGAACGCTCTGACTCCAAGAGATTTTCACTTCTTTTTAAAGTGCAGGGAAGGGCCGGCCAAATAACTCAGAGGATTAAAGTGCCTTGCCTGCAAGCAGGCTTAGAGGCCGGGTATGGAACCCCTAGAGCATGCTGAGATAGCAATGGAGACTGGGCATCGTGGTGCACGCCTGTCATCCCAGCTCTTGGGAGGCTGTAAACAGTTAATGAGACCGTGTGAACTCTGTAGACCCTTCCTTAAAATATGAAAATATAATAATAATAATAATAATAATAATAATAATGTGCAAAGAAGACTTTAGATATTCTAGAACTTTCTGTTTTTCTAAAGAGTTGGGTATACTTTCTAAATTCTAGTGTTTATTTTCTAAACTTGAGGAATGAGCCCAAGGGCACAAATACCTTTCCCTTGTTTCTTCAGTGCCACCGGAATGAAAGCTGCCTCTCCCTGTCCTGCACCTCTCCAGCATGGCGCCCTGGAAAGGACCACATAGCTGGGCCCAAGGGCTCCACAGAGACCTGTGCTTCTCTTCCAGGTCAGCAGCAGTGGTTTTACTCGCTGTGTTCCGCTGCTCATCTCCAAGCTTTATGTATTAAATGGAACATCGCATGGCTCCTTTCAGCATTTTGATGCTAGTTGACGGTCATTTCAGCACGATGTCAGAGACGTCCCTGGCTGTCCTCCCAACAGCTGTCCCGTTGCCTATTTCATAACCCCTAATGCTGAATCTGCAGAAGAGATAACTCTTTTAAATATTATTTTAAAGAAAAATAAATAAATAAGAGTGGCTCCCATCCTTTGATCCAGCATGAGACTAATGGTTTCCAGAACAACAGGATGGGCCTTCCCAGTGGGCCGCTCTTGAGTCCAAAACTAAAAATAATTTGGCCTTCCTCATACATATATCTTTCCAAAATAACTTATTTACAGAGATACATCATTTAATACAGATTATGCAGCACGTATGAAAAGACGTGACCCAGGCAATGTGCAAATTAAAGAAACCATCACTTCTGGCAACTGGCCACTGCTGAACAGAGTTCAAGGTTCATGGTCAGAGTCTGCTCTTTGTCTCCCTATGTGTCCATTTCTTTCTTTCTTTCTTTCTTTCTTTCTTTCTTTCTTTCTTCCTTCCTTCCTTCCTTTCTTTCTTGCTTTCTTTTTCTTTTTCTTTCTTTGTATTTTAGGGAAAGGTCTACCAGGTGTTCGGAGTCTCATTACTAGATCAGACCCATAGTGATCCACCTGTTTACAGCCTCCCAAGAGCTGGGATGACAGGGTATACCACCACACCCAGTCTCAGTTGCTGTCTCAGTGTGCCCAGAGGATGGGTCCAGCACAGCAGACAGGGGATGGAACTCCTGGCCTCTGTGCCTGCTTGTAGTCGCTTTAATCTGTAAGCTGTTTGGCCAGCCCCTGTGTGTCCACTGAATATTATAAACATCTTTTCAATTGACTTTCTCCACTTTTACTTACTTCATTCTAAATTATGTATTTTAGGGATAGTCATAGATCACATGGTCTAGAATAAGAATAAGAGGGTTGTTTGCCTACCCAACATTCCATATTCTCAATCTGCTTTACAGTCAGATATAGCTAGGACATCAGAAATTCATTTCAAAAGTACCTTAGCCTCTTTCTTCACCAAAGGATATTTTAATGTCTACAATTAAAGTATAACCCTTATGTTAGTTACCAAGCTTTTAAAAAATAAATCCATTGACAAATGCTTTAAATAAGGATGGCATAATTCCAAAACTAACTAGGAAATTGGATGAAATACTAAAACATTTACTCGAAGGTTTTGGAGAGCTTCCAAAAATAACCAGAATTTGAGGATGAGGAACATAGAGAAAAGGGAACCACAGAGAGTTAGCTGACCTGTATTTGTTTAGGACATTTTCTGGTTCTTGAATTTATAATGAACTAGAATCTCAAAGGCAGAAAAAGTGACTGAGAAATAAGCCGCTACAACTCTGGGAAATCTTGTAGAAACAGAGGAATAGAAAGCAGGAGGGGGAATCAGGGTGCAAACCAGCTGCCGCAGCCTGCTGCAAAAGGTCAAGCCACCCAGAGGCTGGAGCCCCAAGGTCTCAGCACCTCCCCAGGTGCCAACCCCTGATATGAACACCTCAGGGTTCCAACATGAATCCAGAAGAGGCACAAATTCAAACCACAGCAGTGCCTTCCAGCAAGGAGCACTAGCGTGGCCTACAGGCTGGAGCACGGGAGCATGGGAACCACCGGAAGCTGGTTAGCTGCTACAAGCCGGAGCTGAAATGTCCAACAAGGCACTCCTGAGACCTTAGCAGAGTTTTAGCAACCTAGCATGCTAGTTTAGCATAACAAAGATGAAAGGGCTGAAGAAGCGCCTGGGCTCTAGATTGTCAGTGACCTCCCTAGTCCACCTGCCTGGCCCAGCGGATGGGAGCACTCTCTACACAAAGCTAGTATTTTTATTGAGTAGCTACTGTTTGAATATGCAGTGAATCAAAACCCATCATTCATACTAAATAGATTCAAACACCATCAGACATAGCAAAAATGATATACAAGAGAAAAAAATGAATCTCACAAAAGACTCAGTATTTTAAGCTATCACACATTTTTAAATGACTATGCTTAAGACTTTTCTAAGAACCTGTAGGACAATATGAACGTTTCACTAGAGGTGTGGTATACTTTTAAAGGCATCAAATAGAAATTCTGGAAGGCATGCACTGTAGAAGACAGATGCGGAATGAGCAAATCTGGAAGACAGGTGTACATAAATATCCAGACTGAATCACAGGAGGCAAAATGGGTAGAAATTAGAGGAAAAGCATTGGTGAAACATTGCCCTGTGGAGAATTCAGATGCAACAATAGTTAAGCTGCAGAGAAGGAGAGTCACACTGGAGCAAATCACAGGCTTTGACTAGGCTGATAAAGCTGAGGGTGATCCAAGAGATCCGAAAAACAGTGCAGCGAATATAGCTTTAAGAAGTGCAGGATTGACATGATGAAGCCAAACTGGGCATGTCATAGTGAAGTCAATGACAAGAAAAGATAACTTGGAAGATACCCAAGCAAAAAAGATGTAAGTTCTAGTCTTCCAAAGCACAATGGGGAAGCTCCACTTTATAATGGCTTTTGTAGTCTTTATAAAGAACTAAAAGCAGAGAGTTTGAAGGGCTCCAGCACAACCAAACGCTGAATGCCCAAGGCCACGTAAGTTCTGGCTGCATAGGCGTGGCCATTAAACATCGCACACACATGTCACATTACTACGGTGAACTCATACTTATGGAAAAATGTGTCTACCAAAATTTTAACAATAAAGAAAAATTTAGAGATTTTTTAATTCCAAAGAAGCAACTGTAAGCCTGACAGTTGAGCATGCAGTAGAAAAATATGAAAACCAGAAAATAGCAAAATACCACCTTTGAAGCATGAACAGGAAGTGACCGGCAAGGTCAACCTCCATTCACCAGTGGAAATGCCCTTCAAAAATAAACATAAAATAAATGAGTCTTCAGACAAATGAAAACTAAATGTAGCAGGTCTATATTAAAAGATACACTAAAAGAAATTATTCGAACAGAAGCAAATATGTTTCTAGGTAGAAACAAAAAATAGGATAGAAAAGAATTAATCATAGAAGATATGATTTGAGGAAATAAAAAATCAACATTTACAGTAAAATCAATACTGATAATGACTTAGAGAGTTAGGATATACATATAAAACTAATAGTATATGGGCCAGTGAAATAGCTCAGGAGTCTAAAGTGCCTGCTTAGGCAAGCTTAGACAACTGCAGAGAACACGGTTCAATCCCCAGCACCACATGCTGTGCCAGCAAACACCCCCACGGGGCAGGCTGAGCTGGCCATAAAATAAATAGATGAATAAAGTTTAAAAGGAACAAAAAACCTAATAGTGGCAAAATTAATGCAGAAGATAGGAGAACATGATAAAGTATGCTAAAGTTCAGCATTACCGAAGACAGACCACCACAATAAGCCAAAGACACAGGTCATAATGTCCGGGATAATCGCTAAATCACAGTGAGACAATATGAAATTAACAAGTTAAGAAAGGGAAGTGATGGAATAAAACTGAGAGGCAGGACATCTCCGCCTGCTGGCGCTCACTGAAACAGATCAGCATAAAATCGGTACAAAAATAAAATTACTATAACAGTAGGAAATTTGATGTCTTTTCTCTAAACACAAATATAAAAAGTTATTAGCAAAATGAAAGTCTATCTAACTATGTCTAGAAAAAGGTACCATATTTTGCCAAGACAATTTTTTTCCCCCAAGAACACAAGGCTGGCTGACATTCAAAATTCTCAGAGTGCAAGGTCTGTATCTGCAGAAAGGAAAAAGAAGGAAAAGAATCTGTACACATAGAAAGCACATTAGGTGCCATGTAATACCTATTTGTGATTTAAAACGAACTGTGGAGGGGCCAGGGAGATAGCTTAGTAGAATAAGCACTTGCCTGGCAAGTACAGGGTCCTGAGTTCAATCCCTGGTACCGCAAATAAAATAAAATAAAATAAAATAAAACAATTAGAAGGTGAAGATATGATCTGAAGAGAAACCAGAGTATGCTTCACTGGTGGCCCACTACAATTGCAGAGCATTTGACTGTGTATGTATCTGCTTCCTCTTAGTCCAAAGAGAAATATATTCTTTTCCTTTTGTTTTTTCCTTTTTTTTCTAAGCAACATCAATAGGGAGGTGGGTCATACCCACACACTGTACTCTGTAGAACGATTGTGAGGACAGTATGCAATATGTCAACTTTCAAAGAAAAGCGGAAAAGAAAAAAAAATAATAATAATGTTGATTTAGAAGGGTAAATGCTTAATTGTTTGATCAATCTTATATACCTATATGTATTAATCTAAACTGATCTGATGATGAAAATATGTAATATAACCATTGTTAAATTTAAACAATAAAAATATTAAATTAAAAAAATAATAAAGTTGATTTAAAAGAAAAAAAATGAAATACACCTTAATGCTCATCTGAATTGCTAAAATGGAAATTCTTATACGTTGCTGTAGGAATCTAAATTTGTAGAACTACTTTGAAGACTCATGTAATGGCACTGATGGAGCTGGACACGTTTATACTCAGTGAGCTAGCAAACCCACTCCCAAATGTATACTCATTAGAAATACACACTTATGTGTTTCACACCAAAAGTAACGTGAATAAAAATTCTCATAATTATATCACTTGCAATAGCCAAAACCTGAAAGTGTCACATTCGTATATGTCTACAGTACAGTAGTCAAAAACTGGTGGTGCAGTGACATTATGAAATATTATACAGTCATGAAAATAAACCACATAAGGGCCGGGCGTGGTGGTGTATGCCTGTAATCCCAACACTTGGGAGGCTGAGGCAGGAGGATTGATGCAATTTCAAGACCAGCATGGACTACAAAAGTGAGCTCAAGGCCAGCCTCAACTGCATAGCGAGACCCTGTCTCAAAAAGAAAAAAAAAAAAAAAAAAAGCCACAGAACTACAGGAATGAATACTATTGATTAAATGAGGCATTTTATTTAATAGAGATAAACAATGAATCACATATTTATATGAGAGAGAAATCACACACAAATAACATATTCTATGATTCCATTCATATCAGTTTCAAGCAGAAAGTCACAGTACTGAAAGTGGGAGTAGCAATTGCTTTGGTGGCTCTGAGGAGAGCCCTGAAGGACTCTCAGTTGCTGGAAGCATTGCTGGAATTGATTTGAGGGTGGCTAAATGGATTCTATTCTGCATATTTTTATGTGTATATAAACTATCGTTCAATAAAAATGTCTGAAATATATTCAGGCAAGAGTGCCCATTCTTTTATGTGTAAAACCTCTGCTGAGCTTTAATGAAAGACACAGGCTGTGGGGAGGGAGTGCATAGATGTGTGAAAGAGGAGGTAGAAAGGGCACTGGTGCCTTCGTTACCTTTCCACGGCTGCGACAAATCCCCAGCACCCACAGCTTGAAGAAAGAGATGTTTAATCTCTTTATCTTCCATGGCCGCTAGGTATTGTCTCAAATAAACTGGCCAGTCCTATTATTACTGGGGGTACATGAATCACAGGACCTAGGGAAAACACTGAGTTCTCTCCAGTTGGCAAATGGGGCCACCAGCTGGGTAACTACTGACACATCTGCATGAGCATCTATTAAAAGTTTAACAGGCTTTCTCCTTATATTGGCAGTTAACATGGGTTCCCTCAGGCTGAGAGGGCAAGACCCATGGCCACCCCAATCTGAAACTTCTGACTCCATCATGAATACTTTAATTTTTTTCCTCCTGAGCAGCTTTTGTCATTTTTTACTTAAATTGTCTCTTCTCTCTGTCCAGATCCAGGGAAACATACTTTTTCCCTGTTTCCTGACTGGCCTTTGTTCTTGTAGGCTAATAGCATCACTATTTTCATTTTCTGTCTATAATTTTATTCTGTATCCTTTTTAGTATACAGCACCTCAACTCAAATTTATTCCTGTAAACCCCTTTGACTTCTGCAGCTTATGTCAGATATCTGGGGCCAACTGACCAAGATATAACTTTTTGGTTTTAAGGCCTCTGCAGGCAGCCCTGACCAAGGAATGTGAGAACAACTTCCCCTGTGGTAGAGTTCCTGAGCTATGATTAGACTGACAGAGGAAGCATCATTGAGGGCAGTCAGCCCTGCCCAAGGAACGTGAAAGCAGCTTTCCTTGTAATGAGGCAGGAAACCCCAAGAAGACTTGGCTTACCTGGGTTGTAGGAGCTGGCGCTATTTGCGCCTACTTGTTACGTGACTGGCTTCCCCATTTGGTACTGGATTTAATCAATTTTACCTGAGTAATGGTGCTTATAATCTCATTGGTTGACCATAATTTTTGTCCCACCTCATGCCCAAATAAGCGAATTCCCATGTTCTTCATCACCTTAGATCCACCTCACCTCATGGTTTTCCTCTATAAAAATCCCAGCTCTATAAGAGATAGCTTCCCGGGAACAACCCGCTTGGGGATCCCCTTCTGTCCCTCTCTCAGAGAGAAGCTTTCTTTCCCCCAGTAAATCTATTCTTCTCATAAAAAAAGAGAGGTTGAGTCTAGTTCATGGCCTCTTAGGATGTCTTCTATGTTGTTGGCCCTGGGGCTCAAACCTCACAGCGGAGTAATGCTACTAGTTCCAAGGCCAGGGAAGCATAGTGGTTGGTGGTCAGGGCCAGGGAGAACTAAGTTAAGGACTAGATGGAGTCCCCAGGGTGTGCCTGCACCCCAACAGGGTGCCCAGAGGCCTGCTTTTTCTATCTGCAAGTGAAATTGTAATATCAGGATTAAGGGTCCCAACAGATGTGAGAAGGAAGGAGCTCTCTGCAATTAGTGTTCCATCCCCCAGGGCTGCTGTATATTATGATTCTTTGTACTTTCCCTAAGACAATTAGGAACTATGGAGTAAGAATTGTTGCAGTCTGTATGCTTAGGTTCATGGAGGATTTCGCCTTTTAGTTTGCCTTAGGGTCTTGTCTTTCTTCTGTCAGGCAAAGAATATTTTAACCACCTCATCTGGAAAACCAGGGGTGATGAGCTTTGGGTCAGAGAGCACGTCAGCTGCGTTCAAATCCTAGCTCTCCCTCTCACAAGGTGGTTCTTAGCATTAGGAGAACAGCTACTGTCCTTAATTCTAAGTCTAGCTGTGAGACTCAAATTATTTCACGCAAGTAAGCTCCTTACCAAAAGCCTTGGCACATAGGAATTCTAAAGAACTGGTGACCTATTAGCTCCTGGGATGGCCTTTAGAAAGAGGTGTGTGATGTAAGTGCTTCCCTCAAGAAGCACTGTCCAAGGGAGAGAAGAATGAGGAAATAACTGACTGTACTGAGCTGAGCAGAAGCTGGGCTCTGAGTGGCATAGGCACCATTTCCCCTAGCCATAGCAATCACAGGAGGTGCTTTGTGCATTTCCAAGTTGCAGAGGAATTGGCCATTCCTAGAAAAAGCTACAGCACAGAACCAGCTATCAGCCAGGGAAAAGTCAAAATGAAAGCACCTGTCAGTAGCAGAAATAACATGAACCCACACAACAAAAACTTTAAGATAACTGATTTTGGAGAAAATAATATGGTACAACATGAAGGAGAAGCTAACTTAACACCAGAATGAATAAAAAAGCAACTAACATGCCAATAAAAAGTTATATGATACCATTCAAAACCATTAATAAATGTTTAAGTATCTCTTGACTTACCTCTTCTAGTCTTGCCATCATTGTTCATCCATTAGTTGCCAAAAAGGGTGGTGGGTGATTTGTCTGCCCATGTGAAAGAGGAACTTCAGTGAATTGTCCTTGACCTCACACAAATAATAGGTACTGCAAGATAGGAAAGTCCCAGGGGTTCAGTGGTCAATCCTAAAGTCCCAGTCCATGTCTCCAATTATTTTGCAGGGTAGTTCAAGCTTTAGGATCAATTTTGAGTTGCACAAAATGTGGTCAGCTGTGCACTGCCTCCCTGCTGTGATGGCTGGGGAGATGCTCCAGCCCAAAGAAGGAAACACCATAACCTGTTCATCTTTAAAAGCAGAGCACCTCTCTGGAGCCTCCTGCAGAATGTTCTGCTGGTTTTTCTTAATCACTACTAACTCCCACACCTGCCTAATGCTAACACCCAGGGTAACGGTTTTTATTCACAACAATCCTGTCCTACTCTGGACATTACCAAGAGCCACGGAGAGGCACCAGCGAGACAGCTCAGCAATCTAAAGTGCCTTCTTAGGCAAGCTCAGGCAACCCCAGGGACCATAGTTGATCCCTTGCGCCAAATGCTATGCCAATCCCACTCCCAGGGCAGGCTGAGCCAGACATAATGTAAATAAGTAGGTAGATGGATAGATAGATAGATAGATAGATAGATAGATAGATAGATAGATAGGGTGAATGAGCCACGGAGAGCAGCATGACACAGAGTGGTGTGGTTTGATTAGCACTGATAAGGCACTCTGGATGGGAAACCCAACCCTGTGCACCGCCTTTAGAAGAGGATCTCAGCACCATGCATCTCTGGCTGTGAGCATGGTGGGGAATGGGGTGAAAGGTAGGGAAGAGGAGAGTAGAAACTAGAGAATCTGGGCCCCTGTGTGCATCATTCAGGGACTGGCTCTTAGAACTTGTTGAAATCTTTCTAAGGCCCTGGGAATAAATTAGTCAACATAATTTGATTTGGGCCCTTTAGGGTTCAGATTCCAGGTGGAGCTGGGAAATGCATGAGCTGTGAAGCGGAGAGGCATTTGCTTCAGTGGAGCTGGGCCTGAGGGGTGAAAGGAGATGAGAAAAGAGAGGAATGGAGGCAAGAGTAATATAAGGAGAAGACGGGAAAGGACCCCTGTTTGTGCACTAGCAGAGACCTAATGACAGAGGACCTGTTGACCGAAGAACAAATAAGAGTTTATCCATCAGAGAGCATGACACTCAGATAAAGCAACACATGTGAAGATCCAAAGGAATAAGGCATGCAGTCATGTAGCCCTGTCTTCTGCTGCTGATACAAGAATGATATAGGACCTGCACGTAATATAAGGGAAATATTATCATTCCCAACCTGCTAGATATCCAGTATAGCAAGTTTGTGTTCTCCAAAATAGAAGAATAAATTCTAAGGAATAACAGAGGTTGTACCTCTGTTCCCATCCTCTGTTAGGGCCAGCCATACAGCTCAGAGATAAAGCGCCTGCTTAGGCAGAGCACACAGCCAGAGTTGGATCCTCAGCCGGCCTTGCTGGCCCTGGCCCCAGCAGGGGCTAAGAAGGCAAATGAGGCTGGGCGTGGTGGGGCGTGCCTGCAATCCCAGCACTTGGGAAGCTGAAAATAGGAGGATCACTACAAGTCTGATGTACATAGCAAGACCCTGTGGACCCTGTACTAAATACATTTTTTTAAAAAAGAGTAGGATATATTTGTTGAAGAAAAGACATCTTCTGTGTAACAGCACCAGAAAATGGGTTGCCCCAGGACACTTCTCCAGGGAAGCTTTATAGGCCAAAACCAAGAGGTGGGTATAAGGTGGAACAAAATAAGGATCAACCAATAAGATTACAGCGATAGCCAGCCACTTGGATAATATTGATCCGATGTAGAAACAAGTCAGGAGCAAATGTGCATAGGAGAACCAGGATCTTTCCTGTTGGGGAGGGTCGAGACCTTTTACTCAGGTGATTGTTTAGAGTATCAATCACTGTTATCCATCCCTTGGGGAATATGTAGGTGTAGTCATTCCATCTTTTACCTTGAGGTCTGGTCTTTAGTGATGTGCTTCCACCAACAGCTGTAATGTATGTGCATAGCTTCCTTGGACTACCTAGTCCTGTCTGACGGCCTATAATATTTCTACCTAATTACTGTTCCAAGCCCAGCACTCAGGAAGGTGAAGCAAAGTGATTGCTAGAAGTTGGCTTGTAGAAGCCAAGCTGGACTATATAATGAGTTCAAAGTCAGCCTGAACTACATAATGAGATCTTGTCTCAATGCATACATACATACATACATACATTAGACGATCATCACAAAAACATTATCCATGCCTTTAAGGTAGCAGAAGTCCCCACATACCTGTTAAAAAATAATTCTATGATCCTAAGACTATGAGCAATGATTACCCTGGAGTAAGAATTTCGTAAGGCTCCATGGGCCTCTTCTTGGACTCCAGTGTCTTCTGGCCTCTTTCTAATGAGTGTGATCCCTCTCCTGGGCACATACCCATGAGAAGTCCCAATCACTTCATAGAGTTTGGCCTGTTTCTAGAATTGCAGATTTGCAGATTGTAAGTCATTTCAACTCATCAACTGCACACTGAAGATAGATTATAAACATCAACCACTTGGAAACTCAGTATAAACCTCTGGTTTATAAATTTCATTGTATCATTTAAGAATCAAATTGTGCATTTGCTATGAAGTGCATAATCTTCATTTTCTTTCAATGAAGACAGAAGCAAAATTAAGAAATGATTACACCCATCTTCTGGCTGAATTGATTCAGTTCTTTATGGAGATTTTCATGGTGATGGAGTTAGCGGGTATTTAGCCTTCCTGAAATTAGAAATACTTTCTAAACACAGAAATTCACCCACTTGAGCTTGTTTCATTTTCCTGCCATGCAATTTTAAATTATATGAGTTTCACTGTAGTCAAGTTATTTGAATTTTGTAAATGAATGTCAAGTAGATGCCCATTCGTAAAATGACTTTGTAGAAGTCTACTAGCATTAAGATATTAGACATCAACCTAAAATTGTCCTGAGGTAGGACAGTCTGATGTAGCACAGAATTTGAAATAATTTGACTCCAGAACATAAGGGAAGAATCTCTCAGAACTGCCTTTCTGGACATTTGCCACGCAGTGAGATCTATTGCATCCTGTCATCACAGCCAGTGACCTTGTGAAAACAGAAAAAGGCATCAGATAAACCTCAACAGGAAGACCCTCTGCTAGGATCATCTGCAATGCACACTGCGGACTTCAGGAAGACTCCTGATCTTGATTTACACTGTGCCAAGCAAATTCCAGAGGGCATGAGAAGGACAAATGCCTTTTATTCAAAAGCAAAAAGGCCAGAAAGCTGTTGACCTCTTTCACCCTATGATTTCAGGAATTTCTCCTGTGAAAATGTGACCCTAGCTCAACTGATGTTCTCTCAATTGAAGATGACAAAAATAGCCATTAATTAAACAGCTACAAAGTAGGGCTTTTCTTAACCTCCAGCAACTGCCCTGGGCCAGCCTGACATGTGGTTATCCCACAGTCCTTTGGAACAGTAATTTGTTTATGCCATTTAAATGGATTTTTTTTCTTCACCTTCCAGTAATAAAAATGAAGTCCTGGCTGTGATAGGTGAGGGACCTGGATGGTGAAGGCCAGCAGAGTCATCTGAAGGTCCTGACCATGTAAACATGTCAGAATGACATTAGCCCTGCATTTACCAAGCCTGCCCTGAGTGGGTCCATTAGGCCCAGTCTAATGGAACTACATTCTTCTAAGTGCTTTTTAAGTTGTGTAGAGAGCACAGCCAATACCCCTTCTGGGTATTCAGATGCTTGCAGGCCATAAATAGCAAGCTCAGCCCCCCAGGGTGACCTGGGCTGCCAGGAGATCCACCAGAGGGGAGGCTGTAGCCAGGCTGTCTTCTCTCACCCTTGTGTGCATTTGCCTGGACCTCTACTATTCTTACTCACCCAGCTTTCCTAAACTGGAGAACAAATTAATGTCACAATCCTTCCAGGTAGCCTCTACCCATTGTCCGTCTGCTACCCACACTCACTGTGCTAAGCCCCTCTCCTGTGTGCTGTCACATAGTGTTGCTCCCAGCCCTACCCCAGTAAGCTGAGTGCTATTATTATCACCATTAGGCAGCCAGAAGACTGAGAATTCAAGGGATGAAATAACATACTCCAAGTTACAGAGTGGTCCACTGTTAACCACTGTATAGCTGAGGAAACTGCAGGGTTGGGAGGTATGGTTATGGTTATGGAGTAGTAAGTGGTGGGACTTGAACCATGTCTGTCTAATACTCAAGTCAGACTCAGTTTATATTTCATAGAGAGCTAAGGCGCAGAGGATCATTAGGACATTTCATCTGTGCTTTACAATGAAGGTTTTAACTCTTAAGGTTAAGTGGCTTGTGACCCACAAGCATGACATATGGGAGGATACCCACCCTAGGATCACCTACTCCCCTGAGCCTACTCCTGCCTGACCCTATGTTGGCAGAACAAACAAACTAAAGACTTTTTAAAAGTTCCATTGGGCCGTGGTATGTGTGTAAACCACCAGACAAAATGTGATGATAAAATAATCCTAACTATTAAAAAGTAAAAATTATCATTACATCTATTTGTTTTTTTCTTAGCTATTAAAATTTCACAAAATCATTCATTTTGAACATTTCTCCTTTTTATGGCAGGTTAACTACCTGTAACTCTCTACCTCCCTCACACTAGCAGAGTTCTAGCAACTGATAATGGACTTGATTTTTTCCAAGTGATTTTTACATCGATATGTTCCAATTGGTCAATACTTTTAATCATAAACACTATAAATTTAGGCATAAAAATGTTTTAACTAATAACGAACCAACATTTACACTGTAAGCATGCTCAATAAATATTTGTTCAATGAATGAATCTTCTACTGACCTTTGCCCCCATTCAAACTTGTGAAACTTTAATTTGCATTTCGTCACTGGATTTAGTTGTTGTTGCTAATTCAGTACTCATATATAAAATACCCTAGAACATTAATATGTCTTTAAAAATATGTTTTAAAACACTAGGAGGAGAGAAAGGTTTTCTAGGAAAAAATAAAAGATGTTCAGATTTTTTTTTGAGAACTTCTCTGAGAATTAAAAAAGTAAAGTCACAGCACATTCCGGAAGAGAAAGCAGGAAATAACTCATGCTACCAATACAGAGTTAAACAAGCCAATGAGTTGATTCCACATTAGTCAAAGGAGAAAGAATCATCCTTTCCCATCTTTCTGAGCACCTCTCAGTGAGAAAATACTTGGAAGAATCCACATTACAAAGTCCTGTGTTTTCTGATTATCTTTCTTTTCAACTTGAGGCAGAAATAGACTGTGAGTGTATTGAAGAGTTCTATGAGAATCCAAATTTCGCAGACTCTAGATAATTTAATGTGGAACATTGGATGCTAGGTAAATATTGACATATGCTATTGCCTGACACCAACAGACAAGATAACGGTGGCTTATACCCAAGCCTGGTGCCATATATAATTTCCTAGCAGCAGTTTGTAACACAAGAACCACCATGATGCGACCAGTGAAGCCCTGTTTATTAATGAATGCTTTTATTGCTGTTTTCTCATGTGGCGGGTCAATAAAAAGGACAGCATAAAAATAAATTAACTGAGGATATGAGGGCTTCCTTTTAGAAATGATATCCCACAAAAGGCTTAGTATCTGTCACTCAGGTGAAGTTTGAATCGCTGGGGTCTCTCCCACCCAGAAGAAGCTGTTTCCACCTTGCACAGCTGCCTGCCTTGTCATGGAAGAACATTAATAGGGCCCTCCAAGTCCATGAAGTACTCAAAGAAGATACAGTTTGTCTCTGTCCTTTGCAGTATATTTCCATACCTTCAACTACATCAAACGTCTCTCCCAAGCCCTCAGATCATTTTAGACCTAAGTTATTTGTATAATATTCATTGTTTACTCCTGTGCCCTATTCATTGTCCTTGTGCATGTAGTCATCTGTTGACTTCTGTTCAGCCTCATGCAATCTCAGACTTTCAGATAGCATCCACCTATTTTTGTTTGGGCAGCTTATGCTAACCAGTGCCTGATTAGGTTTCACCGGAGGCCTTTGGCTTGAGAGAAGAAAGAAATGTTGACTTACTATTCCAGGCTTGCACCCTGGAAGATTGATTCACATAGGACCTGAGAGGGAAACCAACACAGGGAGGACAGCAGAGCTCAGCAGAAAAACAGAACTGCTGAACTCAAGTGTCTTATTTTGAATCTTAAAATCCAGTAATACCTCAAGTTAGATGGCAACTTAAGCTTTCCAGTTATGTGAGAAAGTAACTTTCTATTTTTTGTCCCAGCTTATTTGGGTTTTCTTTAAGTGGAACTAAAAGCATACAGTGATGTTATATTTTCTCAACATGGTAGAACATCTTCAAACAAACAGTCATGCTAAGGGCTCTTCTGAGCCTTAGTCCAGTACAAAACTCATAACAGTCACTGAAAAATGTATTGCTCCACTGCCATTCAGGACTGTTTGATTACATTTGATACTGCAAGTAGAAAGCAGAAACAATCATAATGCCCGCAGAAAACCTATTTTGTAGCTTCATCACAGCTGTTCTCCAAGCCAGGAATACCTAAAGTAAGTCACCTTATGCCTGCCATGTTGCCTCACAAGCAGAATTAAATGAAAGAATGTTTTTCAATTTCAGAGCTACTCAATATTTTATATGCATAATGGTAAAAATTCTTGAATGCCAAAATAAAGCCACATGGAATTTCCTGTGAAGTGTTAGTCATATGACCACTTCTTTCCCTTGCTAAGGAAATAGTACATGTAATACTCTATGAACTTCCCATAGAAGTCCAAAGTTTAGGACAAATCAGCTTACACACCAATACAACTTCTGCACTAATTGTATAAATCAAAGAGTTGATAAATATGTGTGATGTATGTGTGTAGACTTCATACCACTACTGAAATGACCACATAGTCCCCTTGGTCAAGAAAAGCAATCCATTCAGCTTGCCCACATTCAAAACCCACTAGAGCACATTGCGTTATGAATTATGAATTGCCCTTAGTTGTCTCAGAAGTGATTGATTGAACACATCCACTTTGACATCTTTTGTTACATTCTGACACCTCCGGGCCTTTTTGTTCACTCATCTGGCAACCACTGGTAACTACTGTGTGGAACACTGTTTCCAGGAGTGAAAGCTGTATCTGTGAACAAAAGCATCAATGTGCCAGCCCTAGTAGAGCTTCTTTCATTCTAACAAAAGTGATGGGCAGTAAATACACAGTGAAATAGGATAATGTCCAAAAGTAGTAAATGTTACAAAGAACATAAAACAGGATGGCATCAAGGGAGTGAGTCACACAAGTAGGGGACATTTCACTGGATACTCAGTTTAAGCTAAGATGGACTGTTGTTGGCTGCACCTCTGAGTCTCTGTGTGTTTTGGTCCTCAGTTTCCTTTTCTTTGATTTCAGAGTGAAAGACTACTCAGTTTTGAGTGAGGCGCATAAGACAATGTTCATGTTACTGGACAAGGTCTGCTCTCTCCTTCTCCACCGCCCTCCCACTAGCAAGTACCACTTTCTTCCTTTGGAAATCCCCCCAGGGGATCCCACTGCCCCTTCCCATTGCCATATTGAGCTACAGACCATGTCCTAATTTTCCAAATACCCATTGCACCTGATGATCAGCCTTCCACATCTCAGCAGTTGCTTTAGCATTGACAGCCAGCATCTGGAGACCACAGATAGACTTAGCTGAGTAAAAGGACAAAGTCTCTCAGGGTCTTTTTGTGTGACTGTGAGGACACACAACCAAGGACATGGTATAAGTGGCTAACTGATCCACAAGACACAGGCTGAAGGACTCTCAGAGGACACTTCACAAAGGCAAACTGGAGCACCAGTGCCCTCTCATGGACGAGCCCTGAAGCATCTTCAGTAGAGCATGCACACCCAGCTCTCCAAGAGAGAATCTGACAAAATATCTCTCAGCCATTGCTGTCCTTGCCACTGATAAGGACAACCAGGTATGCTGTCAGAAGTGGCTCTGCCCACCCTCTCAATCCCTCCCCCAAAACATCCACATCCTGCCAGTTGTTTCATTTTCAAAATCACCATCTTTAAGTATCATTTGTATGGCTTCCATCTCAATCAAACACAAAGCTTGGGACAACTCACATTCAAATGGAATGAATCATTTCCCAGTTAGTAAGGATGAACTCATGTAGCTCTTTTTTAAGAGAAGAGTGACCTAGGGCATAAAGAAGGGGTTTAGGGATCCTTAACTACTCATATATTGGGAATGGTGCAAACAGTCAGCCCTAAACACATACTTGAATCACTAGATTCATGTATAGTTCTCGGTAAATACTACCCATGACTGAAAAAAAGTACAAACTATTGTTATCAGCTGATGTATTCTGCAGGTATGGAATTCAAGACAGCACCACAGAACCTGACATATCACTATTGTGGTTTTTGACTAGTTGTCTCCCCAAAGGTTCATGCAGTCATGGGGCAGTGGCTTCTACAGTTTGACATTAACTCACAGGATGATGGGTGTGAGTGCTACAGCTGGCTTGAGCAGGTAATTTTAATTACAATGTAAGGAGGGAAGAGAAGCTAGCTGCTTGAGCTCTGTACCCCTCCCTTTGCTCTCTTGCTCTCTCGTTCTCTGCCATTGTCATGAAACATTTTTTTCTGACATGTATCACTCTGCCTTGGATCCAGCCAAGTATGGACTGAAACCTTCAGTAACTGTGAGCTAAATAAGCTTTCTTTCTTTCATCATGAGTGTTGGGTATTTGTGTCAGCAATAAAAGAAGAGTAAATGTGACAACGACCAAAGTGGCTTTTTTTTTGGGGGGGGGGGGGCTGGTCTTGAGCTCACTTTTGTAACCCTGTCTGACCTCCAACTCTCACTGATCCTCCTGCCTCAGTCTCCAAAGTGCTGGGATTACAGGTGTGCACCACCACGCCCAGCTCTTTACCAAAGTTTAGAAGACTAGCCTCTTCTTTACCCTGCTTTTCTCACAGCAGAATAGTTGTTATAAAAGGGAATCTGTAAAAGGAGGGTTACTGTCTTCTAATTCCTGTATAGAAACCTCAGCGGGAAAAACAGAGTGATGAGGAAAATAATGACAAAAAGTACTATTTCTGGACTTTGAGATCAATCGGATTTTGTCCACTTCTGTTTAATCTGACAATTCTTTGGGTTCTCACTAGCAAGAGAATCATCATATTTTTCTATAACTGAAAATTGACAGAGCCTTTTCTTAATAAGTCTTTTTATTTACTAGTGAATTACTAACTTGTATCAAAAGCTAGCTTATTACCTAACCCCATCATGAAACATACAACTATCCCTTTAACACAGCTAGTGCCTTTTATCCAGTCTTCAAAAAGGAGCTAAAGGAAGCCATTCTTTCCCTATAAAATGAAGGCTGTGAGGCTACTGGGGAGCCAGAGGCCATGGCCCATAACACTTGTATCACTGCTCACAGTTATCAGTACCTTCATTATCGCTGGAGGCTGTGGCCTCAGGAGGCCTTTAATGGATTTCTGAAGGACCAGGAGTGTGGAACTTCAGGATAAGATAAGCTCAGCCTTCGTAGACTTTCTCCACACAGAGTTCAGAAGGTGTGCTTTTCCCCCTTAAAGATTGAAGCATGAGAATTCCTCCAATCGCTTGTTCCCAGAGACTACCGACTATTTGATAGGAACAGTTCCCTTGGAAGTGTCCCAGTAGCAAAAGGAGATGTCATTTAGGGATGAGGACATATAGTAGGAAATCTTCCTCACAGATCATTTATACTCTAAAACAGAGACATTTCTGTTCCTTGAGAGTCTTGCTTTCAATGGCAATACATCCCTACACAAAATTACCAGGACACTCCAATGATATTCTTATAGAAATGAATAACTAAGAATTAAAGGGGTTGAATTCCCCAGCTACTCAGTCAATAAGTGACAGACTTAGAACCTGAATCATAGAGCTCTGTTCTTCTACATTGTCTGCCTAAGCGGACCAGCAGCGGAACTCTGGCCATAGTTCCTGGGCTTAGCTAATTACTGTGTGCTAAGTGCAGTTATATAGGGGGCTTCACATGGTGTTGTAGGTAACTAAATTAGATAGAAATATTATAGGTAGTTAGACAGGGCCAGGTCCTCAAGAACGACAGGGAAGACAAGGTGACTTTACAACTAGAGACAGACACTCCTCTGCCATGGGCCAGATCTCAAGACAAGAGTAAACAAAAACAACTGCATACTTCCTTAAGGGTGGGCATCAGGGATTGATATGCTAAATAAGCACCAGTCACCTTAAAAGAGCCTGGAAAGTGTCAGGAGCCCAAGCCCAATAGGTGGTATTCTTGCCCACTTGCTATGTGACTTACTTTTTCATTGGATCCTGATTTTAATCTATTTTACCTGAGCAATGGTGCTTGTAATCTCACTAGTTGACCACAGTTTTGTAGTACCTCATACCCACCTTAAGCCAGTTCCCATGTCTTCTCCACACCTTAGACCCACCTCACCATGTGGATTTTCCTCCATAAAAGTCCCTGGAAGAGATAGCTTCTTGGGGACAACCCACTTGGGACCCTCCCTCCTGTTCCTCTTTCTTTCCCCCAGTAAATCTGTTCTGCTCATCACCTCCATTTGTTCCTAAAATTCATTCTTCAGTTTTAGAGAACACAAACTCATCCCAGGTACTTTTCAGGTTGGGGATCATCTTTCCCCTATATCATTTTGGAGGTCATTCACCCAGGATCAGTTTTTTCTCCCTGTATCATTGGGTCATTTTAATCTGTAGGCAATGAAACCCTCTGCTGTCATCAACCATACAGCAAAGCCCTGACTAATAGTAATCTGTGATTTTCAATGTTCAGTACCAGTGTGGAGATGCAGCTGGCACCAGCCCAGGACTTCTGGCCTTGCATCCCAGCCAAGAGCCAAGTCAGTCTTAACTGGTGAAAAGATAAGCTGCAAATTCATTTTCACAGACACCAGCATCCCACAAGTGTGTTCTGTACTAACTGATTCTTCCACAAAAAGCAAGGGTAGGGAGCAGAGCCCTGCCTTTCTCTTCTGGTTGATCAGCTTCCTCAAAAGGCTACCCATGCATTCTCTCTTGCGCAGTCTGCTCTTTACTGAGGAGGGTCATCACATTCTAGAGGCTAGTTTACTGTGACTTGGGAGAGAAGTTCCACATGCAGTCAGGGTGGTCCCAGAGATCATATTACTGCACTCCTCATCTTGAGAGAGGACAAAACAGAAAGCACCCCTCCTCCGGACTTTAGTGATGGCCATTTATTTCATTTCCAAGACTATAGCCTGTAGTGTACATAGTTGGCAGGTAGTAAAGTGCTTGTTTTTGTTTTCTTTTAAAAAAAAAAAAAAATCTGAATCCAGATCTATGTTACAATGAGAAATTCAATTTCTGACCCGACTTGAGAAAAGTGTTTAGCTTATAGACTTATTTTATGGTACTAATATTCAAACCCAGGACCTTCCCATTGAGCTATGTCCCCATTCATTTTTATTTTTCATTTTTATGCTTTATGTTTGAGAGAGAGCCTTGCCACTTCACCTAGGCTGGTCTCAAGCTTGCCAGTCCTACTGCTCCACACTCCCAGACAGCTGGTAGTACAGCAATGTGCCACCACACCCAGCCAGTTTATAGACTTTATTTAGAATTTGTCATAGCTAAATCTTGGGAACAACCCAAATGCTCACCAATTGAGGAATGCATAAAAAAAGATGTGGTAATTTTACACAATAGAGTATCACTCAGGTACAAAAAAAAAAAAAAAAAAAAAAAAAAAAAAAAAAAAAAAAAAAAAAAAAAAAAAAAAAAAAAAAAAGATAAACTTGATATTTTCATAGGCAAATGGATGTAATTAGAGATCATACTCACAAGTAAAATAAATCAGACCTACATGTGTAAACATTGTATTATTTCTGTCATGTAAGAACCTGAAAGAGTAAATAAAATCTGAAAGGTACAATACATACTGTAAAGGGAAAGAACATGTTGAAATGGAAGGAACAACTGGGATGAGAGAAAAGAGAAAAGAAAGAAAAAGGAAGGAACAAAAATACATATGTATATACTCAGGATATCTTGGATAATGGTGTTGCTGACTTCTGCTGGGCTTTTGAAAGGAACATTAATGCTTAAATTGTTTTCTTTTTAATTTTGTGACCAATTTTGCACTTTTTTAAATTTTTTGTTCATTTTAATGGAAAAGGCAGAAAAGCAATGAAATGTCTTCAAAACAAGTTAGTAGGACAATTACAGTAGTTAATACATTGCATACAGTTGTCTTCATAGTAGCTATTCAGGGAACAAGATGCAGACATGATATCTTGCCTAAACACTATTAATACAAACCTTTCTTTTCAATGAACTATGAGAAAGTAGCTGTATGTCTTGCATAGCTTCATAGTGAATCGTGAGGAGATTTGATGGATCTTATCAGATACAAAAGTTACATTGTTAGTTATACAGGTCTTGCTCTAATTTGGTCTTAACCATCCAGTAGAGAAGTATAACCACAAGGTATAAAAAGTAATGCAATATTAATTTGTACTGTTATATCTGGCAATCTGGACTACTTTGAAGATAACAGTTTGCAATATAACAACCATTGTTTATTTCCTATAATCTTGTTTTGAAATTCTGCACGATTTTCAAAGCTTTTTCTTGTTTTTATTCTCTTTCACTTAAAAAAAGTTAAATCTTTTATTCCTTTGTTTATTTGGTTCAGGGTCCCAATGCACAGCTCAGACTTGTAATGATCTCCCTGTCTCAGCATACCCAGTGCTGCGATTATAAGTGTGTGCCAGCATGCCCGCTTCTGGGGCCAGCATGGGATGTGGTACCACGGATAGAACCTGGGTGCTTGCACTCATCAGGCAACCACTTTGACCTCTGACCTAACTCCCCAGTCCCTTCTAATTCTCTTCAAAAGAAAATAAAATAAAATAAAATAAAAAGGAATGTAAGGAAGAACAACAAATGACCTCTATTGATTTGCTAGGCACCTCTCCTCTTGCCTCTCACTTTTTCTTCTTGTCTTGCTCTTTCCTATTTCTCTTCAGGGTAATATGTTAAAGGAAGAGCATGCAGTTAATCTCTGTCAAAGGCCGGAACTCTAATTCTAAAGACAGTGGTGGGAAAGGAGGACCTCAGTCATCCATTTTATCTCCATTCAGGAAGGTCATGGTTAACTTTTGTTTGGCATTTCCTCCTACTAAAACAAATTTGGAAAATATGCGCTCGAGCATTAATTTGCTATTTCAACAAAATGCTCCTTATCTCCCCCGCAGCTGCCTTCCAAGTGCCAGAGGCTTTAAGGGTCAGTGGTTATCATCTCTCCCTTCAGACACTGACATCTGTGAATATGTTGACCTTGAAGATTGGACTAAGTCATTCCTAACAGATGTTAATTTGTTTGCTCCATTTTGGCCTCTCCTGAGATCTGCATTTTGTCTCCATCACTGTATTAACATGGTGATAACCTCTCTGAAGTCATCAAAATGTTCTGATAAGACTTATCGATCCTGGATTTGAAATTGAACAGATACTTAAAGTGTATTATGGTAAACTTTTAACCTGCTCCTAAGATATATGTCCACAAAGACAGAAACAAGGATGCATACCTTTGGTCTCATAAAAGACCTCTCCATTTGTTTTTATATTATTAATGTCTCTAAAAGTAGTACAACCTATGCTGTCCACTTTGCATTTTGTTTTATCAGCTTCTGGCAAGACTCAAGACCATTATAATCAGAAAACTAGTGAAACTCCCTACCTTAAAAATCTTGGACAGTGGAAAGTTTGGAAGACAATAATGACATATTAAAATAGTGATAAAAATAGTCTAACTTTTAAAGTGGGAACATAATCGGAACAGATAACTCTCAGAATAAGAGTTGGAAATGGCCAACATGTACAGGGGAAATGGTTAGTTCTATCTCACTAATTATCAAAGAAATTCAAATAAAAACCATCCGATTTTATCTCAGCCTGGTCAAAAATGATATAATAAAAAAGACTCCCAAAAAAGGATGGATGCTGGTGAGCACATGAGAAAGGGGTGCACACTGCTGGTGAGGGTGCAAGCAGTGTAGCTGTTTTAGGGAACACTGTACAGGTTCCCATAGAAACTTAAAAAAGCAAGCCTGTGTGATCTAGGACTCCCCTTACTGTGCATTCAAGGGGGCTGAAATTAGTATGCCAGAGATAACTGAGTACAGATATTTACTGTACCATTGTTATTACTACAGCCAAGATATGGAATCAACTGAGGTGTCTACTGACAGATCAATCCAGAATGAAAACGAAGTATGTATTATATATGCAATAGAATATTATTTGGATCTTTAAAAAGGCAAAGCCCTATTAATGTGCAACAATGTGAATGGACTTGGCCATCACATTGTCCAGACACAGAAAAATACCAAATGATTTTTCTCCTATATAGGGAATGTCAGAAAACTAAATCCATAGGATCAGCAAGCAGAATAATCCATAGGCTCAGCAAACGGGGAGAAGGAAAGGTGGTAGGATTGCTGTTATGATTTGCATGTATTTATTCGCTCAAAGCCTCATGCAGTTGTTGAGGTGCAGTTCTAGAATTTGTCATCAATTCATGATCCAAGACTGAGATTATGGGTCTGAGTACTGCTGGCATTATGGATCTTAATACTGCTTGCATTAGGGTGTAAGTGCTACACCCAGCCTGGGTGGACAGCCTGAATGCAGCTTAAAAGAAAAAAAAACTCTCTTTTTTGCCATCATTGCTGTTACTCTTCCCTTTTTGTTCTTGCTGTTTCTCTGTCTTCTGCCATCATGAACTGCTGCCCTCTGCCTTATGCCACTCTGCCCTGGAGCCAGCCGAGTATGGACTGAAACCTCCAGTAACTGTGGGCTGAATAAACCTTTCCCTCCTTCATTTTGGCTGTAGGGTATTTGTCCCAGCAACAAGAGAAGAGCTGAGACAACTGCTTTCTGGTGCACAGTTATAGTCAGACAGAAGTACACAGAGGGTGAGGGCAATTCACAGTGCTGCACAGCAGAAGCCAAAAAAGCTGAAAGAGAGGATCATTTCAAATGTCCTTATCACAAAGAAATGACAAATATGTGAGTAGATAGATAAGCTATTTTGAGTTTATCAACACGAACAGGATACCGCAGCCCCACATTATATTGTGCCAGGATGTATCACCACTATGTCAACTTGAAAAATATGTAAATGGTGATCCTCATGAGGTACCTTTACACAAGTTCCTCAGTATGAGCAATGATGCCTCTGTTTCTATATAGCTACAGACATGGCAGCCCTGGGGAAGAAAGCGCCTGCCTACTCCTGTGTTGCAGAGGAAAGCATAAGACATGCTTGTCAGGCAGAGCTGAGCTCAAAACTGAGGGCTACATCTTACCAACTGGATATGCTTGGGTAAATCCATGGAAGAGTCAAGGATGTCTTTTCACAGGCAAGATGAGTCGTGCTCACTGGGTTATTAGAACCTAAAGCTTTCCCTTCAACATGCAGACCCCAAAGGGACACGGTAACTGAGTCCTCACCCTAAGCTTCCTTGTTCATCCTGCCCTCAAATTCTAATCACTGAGTGAGACCCTGCTGTGGCTACCAGAAGCTTGCTGACCTAAGGCGATGACAGAGCTGGTCATATGCTCTCCAAGTGGCAGAACTAGGAGCATAAGGTGAAGATAGAAACTGTCCATTATTACATTTTCTGTATTGCCCAGAATAGGTCTGTGAAGCACCACTTGGGTCACTCTCCCCGGAAGAGGAACAATTATCTCATTTTTGGCTAGGCCTGACCCTGTTTCCATGTAATAAAATGTACAGAGCTGGCTAGGATTTTTCCTTATCCTTTCAGTTGAGTTTGAGCAATGCATAATGGTCCAGCTGAGGTTCTTGGTAGTCTTTGGAGACGGCAGGTGTGCTTCCCTGGGCCCCTATTGCTTCTTTGTGTGAGCCAAGACAAGGCAAGATGAAGAGCCAGTGCTCCATGCAGTCACACCCTCCACCAAACCTTCCACCAGACAGTCGGTCAGTTGAACATTCAGGATTATGTTTACACTAAAAGTCAAGATGTCACTGTTTTTCCTTGTAGGATTTTAGTCTAAATTTGGTTAAATCTTAAGTAAAAAATTAGATCTGGAGCCTAGATCAACAGATTAGTTTCTGGAAAGTTGAAGTTAATCTCCACACCAGCCAACTATCTTAGGCCCATTTCAAAGGCCCTTTGACACCTTTCCAGTAATCCTCGAGGGCTGAGGCAACCCTCTCCATCAACATAGAAGTCTGAAGATCTAGTACTCAGCAAGTATGGGTCACACTGTAGGAGTGTGTGCCAAAGTGATGCCAGATGTCAGAAGAGGAAAACCTTGGGTCTCTGGTGGTTTGGCATGATAGAACTCTAGTCCTTCCTGTCAGGTTGGCCAAAGATACTGGAGGAGAGAAGCCCAGCCTTCTAGCAATCACAGTGTTTGTCCTTCAACACTATATGGGATGTCATGGGATGTTTTTACAGCCAGGCCTGAGTCCCACATACTTCCACTCACATTTCACTGGGCAGAACCCAGTGCATTCCATAGCCAATTGCAAGGACGCCCAAGATACTAGCCCAATGACAGCCCCAGGGGAAGACCAACCTGTGGTGTTTCTGCCTAGTCTTTGATAATGCTCAATCGATGTTGGTCCCATGTGTAGTTCTAAGCCCCCAGGCAACCATTTCCTGAGACTGTGATCACGGGTAAGCCTCTAACCCTAAAAATAGTTATTAATTTTTTTTCTGGGAAAAAAAAAAAAGCCATGAAACCTTAGAGAGCTTGCAGCAGTCTGAATGCTTGTGAAATACTCCTCAAAATTCATATCAGACTGTGGGCTAAGTAAGCCTTTCCTTCCTTAATTCTGGGCATCAGGTATCAAAATACCTGATTGTTCATTGTCCTCAACAATGAACAAAGAACAACTAAGATATGCTAATTAATCAGTCCAAAAATCAAATCAGAATTCATTTATAATGGGGACAACCTGCTTGGGATCCCTCTCCTGTCCCTCTCTCAAACAGGAGCTTTCTTTCCCCCAATAATTTGACTCTGCTCATTAAAATGCAGGTACTGATTTATACAGATATCACAGCGTATACTCTAAAGTACTTAAAAGAAAGATACTATGGACACAATGTAATTGCCCACCATTAAGGGACTAGTTAAGTGTATATCATGTGTAGATAAAAGGGAATATTGTGTAAATACGGGAAAGAATGAGGACATACAAATAAAGAGCTGTGGCGTTGTGGGAGGACCCTACACGGATCAAGTGGTGACCTGAAAACAAGTCGAGGCTAGTGTGTAGAGTGAGCCTTCATGTCCACGTGTAGGTGTGTCTAGAAAATACACGTTCACTGGATTACACTGTTTATGCATGGGAATAAGCTAATGTGAGGTTACCAAGGTAGAACAGACATGTTTCGTTCCTTTCCCTTTATTTCATTTCCAAAAATAGTCTCAATGTAAATGATTAAATATTAGCCATCTTTAAGCATACTGTACAGAACACTTTCAGGGTAACCTCTTAAGTAAATTAACATATTTACTTCTTGAGGAAGTAGGGAACAAGACTTCAGGGGTGAACAGACACGGCAAGTGCCTGATTTGTCAGCGACATTGTGTGCCCTGGTTGGCAAAACTGTCTCTAGCTGGACAACATCTGCACCCATGACTGCCACCTGCTCCTGAGTCATCTTATGTCTCTCACCCATAGACACAAAGGTCCCTTGTCTTCGGCATTGGGCCAGCAACTCTGATTTCAGTCCTGAAGAGAGTTTGCAACCAGCTGATACTGAGTGATGTGTATTTCTTTCCTACATAGTAAAAGGTTAATTCACCCCAAAAACAAAATATCCTCAGCAACAGCCCCCAAACAGCAAAAAGAACATTTTGAATAGAGGAAAAGAATGGAGGTTAGGGAGTGGGGGAGGAAATAAAGGGGTTGAAAATTATCAAAACTCATGTGTATGTGTACCTACGCCAGCAAGCAAATGAGACCGTTACATATCACAAACGTACACTAATTAAAAAACAGAAAGAAAAAGCTGGGGGCCTTTTTCCAAAAAAACATTGAAAAATTCACTGAGAGACTTGTTGATATAATTTGTTTTGCTTTTTAATTGTTTTCAAGGGAAAACTCATGAACTTTTGTCCTCTAGGAATTTCTCCTCTTTCATCCTTTCTCCTTCCAACTTCTACAATTTCCGCTCAGTCAAAATACCAGGAGCAACACCCTTTCAATCATCATTTTGCAGTCTGCCTTAAATGGCTCAAGCTGCAGCCACCAGCAAAACAAGAGGTGGTTTGTTTGGCTCAGAGGCGAGATTGTGCAAGTGCTCTCTCAGATCAGGTTTTCCGGTGCTCACCGGCTGTACAGGATGCCTAACTGCGGCTGAAGGTCAGGGTGCATCCCAGGGGCAGCACGGTGTATGGGAAGGTGCTGGATGAGCTAAATCCCTCAGCTTTCACTTGCTGCCATGGACAACAGACGCAGCTACTGGCAGCTCCTGGCCCTGTCACCACCTGCACAGCTGGAGCACAAGGAGCAACATGTCTTTCCACACATTTTCACTGGTAACCAGTATCTTAAAAAATGGAGATTTCACAAAATTTTGAATCTACCCTGTCTTAGTTGGCTATATGGCCAACCAAGATACAAATCCTTTCAAGGCAGCACTGCTCTGACTGAGTCACGTCTGCCCACCGTCCACATGATCACAGTCCCAGTGGTCTGGTTGTTTGGGTGACACATACATAGGGCTGGGGAACAACTGACTGCCAAAGTCAGCAGTTGAACACACCAGTTCATTTGCCTATGATTGTGTAGGCTGCCTCCCGGCCATGGGAAGTGCTGATCCGGCTGGAATACTGAGGTGGTCACCGCTGAAGCTGCAGCAGGAGGAGCCGGGGCTGCTGCGGACTCTGCCGGGGCTACGAGCTGGTACCCCTGTCAGGGCCTCTGTGGCAGGCAGCGGAGGGGGTCTTCTCCTCTGAGAGTCTTCTCTCACTCCAGTTGGGAGTTTCCTCAGAGAACCAGGCAGATAATCTAGTGTCGGAAGTTGAATCGTCATTCCCCCATACCTGTGTAGGACTGGTTAGTTTCAGGACCTCGAAGGCCATCAAAACTCTGAGGAAATTGAGCCCAGCATGGTGGCGCACGCCTGTAATCCCAGCACTCGGGAGGCTGAGGCAAGAGGATTGGTGCAAGTTCAAGACCAGCCTGGGCTTCAAAAGTGAGCTCAAAGCCAGCCTCAACTGCATAGCGAGACCCTGTCTCAAAAAGATAAAAAAAAAAAAAAAAAAAACCCTCTGAGGAAAAAAATTAATGTTTATTGAAAGTGTTAATATTTAATTGTTTGATCAATCTTATACACCTATATCTATTAATCTAAACTGATGCAATGATGAAAATATGTAATATAACCATTGTTAAATTTTAAATTAAAAAAAAAAACCTCTGAGGCTGCTCAGGTCCCTTGTACAAAATGCTACAGCACAGCCAGTCCTCTGTATCTACAGATTCCACATCTTCATATTCAACTGTGGATCAAGAATGTTTTTAAAAATTGTATGAATTCTAAACATATAGACTTTGTTCCTCATTATTGTTCCTGAAATGACATCATATAACACTTTACACATGTATTGAATTAGATGTTATAGGCAATCTAGAGGTGATTTATAGTATGCAGGAGAACATACATAGATGAGACACAATACCATGACATTATATGTAAAGAACTTGCGCATTCTGGGGTTTGGTGTCCCTAGAACTAGTCCCTCATGGATATCAGAGACAACAGTACTGTTAGGTGAAGGGTGCATAAATCAGCAAGATTCATGTGGAAGGGATGTAGACACCACTTTCTCATGGGAGACATGTTTAAGTATGTGAGCATCAGTTGACATATTTCATTCCTATAAAAGAGTAAAATATTTCTATTTCTATTGCATATGTCTGTGCTACATAGTGAAGATGCTCACTGTGGAATAGCGGTGCATTCATGCATGGGCGTGGGTCCCTTGGGCCTGAGTGAACATTCACATGAAAGGATTTCTCCTTCCTCTCCTTTTCTCTGATCTCTGCCCACTCTACAGATGGGGGGCAGGAGTGCTTTCAGAGAACCACCCACAGGCTGTTCCTTCGCCTTGCAAATGTTGCTAGAGCACCAGCCATGGGGCAGGTGCTTCCTACATGTTTTTCTTTTAACTCTCCCAATAGTGCTATGATTATGTAAACAAGTTTCATTCCCATTCTACAGGCATGGAGAACCAAGTTGAAAAATGAGCTACTTTGAGTGAGGTTATACAGCTTTGAAAGAGCAGATCCAGGATGGGAATCCGGTTCTCGTCCTCCATCCCACGGCATGAGAGACTGCATTGTTGCCAGCTTCTCCTTCCCTCCCACTTCCTGGGAGGCTCTGGATAAATAGGAAGCACATCCTAGAGATGGAGGTGTGTGAAGAGGTGATAAGCAAAACATTATTTAAAAGGATCCAGGGCTTTGAGAGAAATAAAATCCTAGGCAGGGTCTGCAAGATAGCTCAGTGATCTAAAGCAACCGCTTGGGCAAGCTTAGGCAAGTGCAGGCACCACAGTTTGGTCCCCAGTACCACATGCTGTGCCAGCCCCACCCCCAGGGCAGGCTGAGCAGGCCATAGCATAAATAATAAAGTTATTTTCGAAAAAAGTTGCTAAAATCCTAGGCAAATGCAGAATAATGTGTTCAAATTCTAAGCAGGGCCGGGGATTATCACAAATACTATCTCTGTAACTACACACGTTCATTCTTCACTGATTCGTTCTCTGGTCTGTGATTTTTCAGAATCCACTAGGTCTCCACTCTTTCCAGACAATTTTCTTTCTTTCTTCCCCTCATCCTGCTTCCTGGCACAAATAAAAATGTTACTCTATCCCCACTGACACAGGACTGGGCAAGTGAGAGTGAGCATTTATTACGACCCTACCACATGCTACACAGTCTGGATGCCCTCCACCCTTGCTCTCCTCTAAGGTGGATATCAGGCTCCTCATCTCAGAGGCTCAGGGAGGGGAACTGTGCAGGAACACGTGGCCCGCAGGATTCCAACCCAGTCCAGATTGATTCCCATGTGCACGCACCATGGTTGATGTTATCTAAACACAATCTGGGAGATTTGTAAGTACAAGAAAAGACTAGAACCAAACCGGAAATTCTGAGCCACTTTGTGGTGTAAAAACAAAAAAAGAGAGACTAAAATGCAGACAGTTGTGGAAGAGGGCACAAACGAAAGCAAAACTGTACCATTTTACCGTTAAACATGAAGGTGAAGGAAACATTGAAGATGTGCGTATCTGAAATATATTGATGAGTACAAAAAAATACCAGTTTTCTTTACTATGGCTGGAAATGCAGGTATCCGTCTCATTCCTCCATAGCCAACTGCCTCAAAAGTTATGGCTAGAAAAAATGATTTATTTCTCCTGGTTTTAGGTATCAGCTGGGAGCTGATCTTTGCTGCCTGCCCTTAGCTAAGATCACCAGCTGCATTCAGCCCAAAGTACAGCTGAACTGAAAAGACCCAAGAAGTTTTCACGTACACACTGAGGCCTCAATGATCTGCTGTGGTAGACTGGAGAAAAAGTCCCTGTTGTTCCCAAATTCATTCACTTCTTAATCTCTGGCATCTGGAGCTATTACTGTACATGGCCACAGATGTGATTAGGAATCTTGGGAGGTTTTTCTGAATTTCTCTGGCAAGCTCTTGGTGTGCTCACCACTGAGCTTGGCAGGATGTTATCAAGTCAAGCCACGGCAGCAGGAGCTAAGGGAGAACAGAAACGCTTCCTTCATGGGCATGCAGAGGCAGTGTGTCCAACACCTTGATTTCAGATGCCTGGGCTCCAGTCTAGGAGAAAACAGATTTCTGTCACACAAATGCTGGAAATTTCTTACAGAAATCACAGAAACGAATCTGTCTTTCAGTTGGCCTCTTCATGTGACCACAGCATGCAGTCTCACATCAGTTATGCTTCTTACATGGTACTGGCTTCCCCTGGGTGCAGGATTGGCACTGCGTCACCCTCCCTAGCTGCCACAGGGCAGGGGGTGGAGGAAGACTGAGCTCTGGGTCAGTGGGGCATGTGTGTGTAGGTAAAGGAGAAATTGTGGCATCCATTTTTGCATGAGAAGCACATGGTGGGACACATATATACTCTTAAAAGGCACAAGAATCTCTCTGGGGACTTAAAATGTGCAGCTTACTTTTTAAAACACTTTTTTTTAGTCTCTCTTTCTGGTACAGGTCTTCTTTATGCAGCTTGGACACATAGTGACCCTCCTGTCGCAGCCTCCCTGGCACTGGGATTACAGGTGTACACCAACATGCCCAGTCTCACGGGCTGGCTCAGCACACCTGGGTTTTGAGGACCAGCAGAGCATGTGATACTGGGAATCCAACTCGGGTCCTTGTGCTTGCCAGGCAGATACTTAGACCACTGAGACATCTCCCCAGCCTATTTACTTTGTTTGTTTAAAGTAATGGTGATGCATATATTCAGAGAAAATTACAAACTTTAACTACATGGATATAAAATAAAAAGTGAAATTTCTCCCCATCACCCTTTTTTGAGATCTTCTTAAACTTCTTTTTTAATTTCTCCTTTATGTCATATAAGCCCATGGACTGTTTTTCCAAATACAAGGTATACTGATAATTTTTAAAATATTATATTCCCCAAACTTTCCACATGTATCCCCATCAATCATTGTGCTATACAAAGGTGGTAAACCTTTAAAATTTTTGGTTTCTTTTTGACAGCCAACATTAAGAATACTTGTCACATTTCTTTGCTAATAGTGCTAATGTTGGATAAACAGAAGTTCAAGTAAACTTTCACAAATGTGTATCATCTTGCTTTTGAACTTCTCTTCTTTGTTTTCTATAAATTTAGGCATAAGTTGTCTCACCTTCTAAGACATTTTGGCTTTTAAAATAATTATTTCTGTGGAAATACAGAAAAATAACATCAACTGTGAAAAGATTAAGGAATGGAGACATGAAGCAGTGACAGGCCTAAAGCACAGAGTATCACTAAGAAGTAAAAAGCTTCAGGTTTTTTATACCAGCTACAGAAATTACAAACTGAAGCTTGAAAGATATAAGGTCTATGTTCGTTTGCTAGAAAATGAAAGATGAAAGTCATTTTTAATTAGCATGTTAATCACTGGGGTTCAGATGGGTTCATGAAATGCTTGCAGATTCAACTCAACACCATTTCTTGAACACTGACTCTTCCTTTTGTCTAAATGTGGAATCCTGAGATGACCAAGATGCAGTCATGTCCTTCTGAGCCTGCTGCCCAGAGGAGGACACAGAGACCCGACAAAGCAGTGCAAGCTGATGGGGAGAGGCTGAAGCTAAACGAGTTCTCTGTGGACATTCTCACTTCCAAGACAAAAATGATTACCATGTTGTCACTTTGAAATTCCACCCAGAGATGCAGTTAATGACAGCTTATGCACACTGAAATGAGATTACATAGTTTTTTTTAGGAGATTCAAGGAAAGAAAATTAAACCTAGTGTAGCTCTAAAAATTCACACATAAGAAATGCAGTGAGGTTCAAAAGGATACTGTTTTAATTATGCGTAAAATAATTGGGACCAGGGTGAGAACTCAGCAACAAGCAATCTCATGCCTGGCAAGCATGAGATTATGACTTTGATTCCCAATACCACCAAAAAAAAAAAAATTGATCTGTTACTGCGACCATTTCTAGTTCTCTCTGGTGATATCAAAAGCTATTTAATGTGAACTACTACTATAGGCCATCCCTTACCTACCACTTGTTTTCTGGCTACAGTTGTGTAATCATGACAATCTGGATGCTCTCAAAGATACTTGAGAAATTTAGGGCTTGGGAGGTGATGTGGTGGTGTAAGCACCTGCCTGGCAAGTGCAAGGACCTGGGTTGGATGTCTGGTATCATGTGCCATACCAGCTTCAGAAGCCTGGGCATGCCATGACGGCCTGAAACTACGCATGGTGGCACACGCCTGTAATCGCAGCACTGGGGAGGCTGAGATAGGAGGATCACTTGGAGTCTGAACTGTGTAGCAAGACCCTGTATCAAATAAGAGATTTTTTAAAAATTTTAAAACACTTTTAACAATGCATCTCTTGTCAAGGTTTTATAGAGGACAATTCAAGTCAAAGGCAGTCTATCTAAATCCCAAGGCAGATTGTTCCCTGTGTTTATGAAGTTAAGGGGTGACTGGGAGCAGGTAGAATGTTAAGAAAAAAATTGATTAGAAATTGGATTCTTATTCTCAGCATTCTATAAAAAGCATGAACATCCCCCAGTCTCTGTCCTTTTAAATATGGTGTCCCATCTATTAGACGTTTATTGTGCAGACATTCTGTCTTTTTGTTGCAACCTGCTTAGACAGAACAATAATATTGTTCTTACAAAATCTCACCACAGGAAAAAAGATAGGGGAGAAGGAAAGATTGGAACTGACACATAATGAGGAAGGAAAAACTCATGCTTTATGTTCTTATTCCCCTTTCAAACTCCTTCCAGCCCTACCTGTCTCAAGAAGGCTGACTCAGATGCAGACCCTGAAATATTAGGGCAGGTAGTTTCAAATAAAAAGATGATTCCAGAAAGTTTTGATAAGGGAGTAGAGGGATGAAAAACAAGAAAGAATTAAACCAATGAAGCTGAAGTATAAGTAAATTGCCACAAAATCAATGGGAAACAAAAGGAGGACTCTGACAAAGGGTGTAGAACCTTTTAAGCTCGCCCTAGCAATCAGAAAGAAAGCTGGAGTATACACCCAGTACCACCATCCATCGTGGCTACCCAACTGTCCCCACAGAAGGCCAGAGGAAGTCTCCTGGAGAGCTACAGATCCTCATGGTGAAAGTAGGGGGCGGCGGCGGCGGGCTCTAGCACAGAGCTGAGCACCACTGTACTGCGGACGCCAGCGGCTCTTGCTACCCCACCCTGTCCTCCAACGCAGCATTTCCAAAGTCTGTTCTGCGCATGCAGTTCTCTCTTCTCTCACAATCTTACACTTCAACATCTTCTGTAGAGCAACGAGGCTACAGGAAGAAAGTTGAGTAAGAGAGAAATCTTTGCACATGTACAGATATTAAAAACCTGAGTAAGAATTATTTTGATGAGGTTTGGGCCCTGGGAGAGACCTCCTACAGAGCTGATGGGAGTTAAGGGGGAAATTCTTGTCTAAATAGCCCTGCTTTGATTAACAATAATGACTGATGGGAATAATTTGGTGAGACTTGTCTCTCCTTGTCTTTTTATACCATAGACCAATATCTGCGTAATTACCCAGGCCAAAAAAAAAAAAAAAAAAAAAAAAAAAAAAAAAAAATCAGTAAATATATACACTGTTCTGTGTAAGCATTCTACTTCCAAAGCAAATTTTTATAAATAATCCAAATATAACTGGGATCCCATGTGGTCCAGCTTTGAAATGCTATCACATTAAAGGAAACATGGTTGCTTCAAATAAGCCTCCAGAAAAATCTTCACTCAGCCTTTATATACAGAAAACCAGTTCTGTAATTTTCTCTATTTATCTTTGTCTTCTTCCTTGCATTCACAAAAATAATCGTTCTTCCCACAAACTTTGTTTCCCACTCTTTACTTCCCATAAACCACACTCGCAATTCTAATGTACACAACTGCTCTCTGTCTCTGTCTATTTGCATTTCTCTTCTCTTTCTCTCTTACTTTAAAAAAAGAAAATAGATCAAACAAATACTTTCCCCACTTTATTTTGTATCCATTTTCATGTTGCAAATGACTCCCACGATAACTGCTCCCCAGAAGCCATCGTGAGACTGGGCTGAGTAGAGAGGAGCCTATAACACAGGAAGTAAGGAAGTTTACACCAACTGTCTCCTGCCTTTATAACTCTTAGGTTTTGGTTTATTTTGGATTTCCACCTTTTTTATTGGTACTCAGTAGCAGGACATAATGGTGAACCTTGTGATGGTATATGGTTTGTGCCTATGTGTTTTGATTAGTTTATCTGTTGGGTCTTTCTCTACCTGCATCTATCTGTGCATCTCTCTGCTGGAAAATTATGAAAGCAAACATAACAGAGTCTTCAGTTTATTCTTGTCTTTTAACTTTGCTCCCTTTTTTCTCCATTACCAACGACTTTTGTTACCTGAGGACATTTCAGTAAAACGTCCTCAGTTCTTGAAACATATTGTTCTGATGGTTATCAAGCAAGAAACATATAATAGGAATGACCCCCCAACCTCAAATTTCATTTGAAGGGGAAAACTGCTGCCTCTTACAGCTGTAAGGACAGGCATGCAGACCCTTTGCTAGCCCTGGAAAGCCCCAACCCCAGCTCAGCAGACAAGCCCAGGCTTAAGGGTTCTGGAACAAGGATCCACCCAGACAAAGCTTGCACTGCTCTCTACTTGAGTCCCTGAAATACTTTTTCTATTCCCTCTATCTATATGCACACATAGTATCACAAAGAACACAAAATCATCTTAATCAGTCATCATTAATGATAATAATCTACATCTTGTATAAACAAACATATGTGAACCTTAGACTTTTCATATCAAAACAAGAAACAAGTCGCATACAAATGGATCATCATAGGTCTGGCCAAATAGCTCAATGGATTAAGGCACCTACAGACAGGCATAGGGTCCAGCGGTTCAATCCCTGGGCCTGCTGTGCTGGCACTACCCTCCGGGGCTCACTTGATAGCAATTGAGACTGGGCACGGTGGTGCACACCTGCAATCCCAGCTCTTGGGAGGCTGTAAACAGGCAGATCACTATGCATCTGATCTAGTAGTGAGACCCTGAGCACCTGCAGACCCTTCCCTAAAATACAAATGGATGCTCATAAGTCAATCTTATTCAAGATGCAAAATGCTAAACAAAAAATTAGTGAGATAAATCCTATAATCTATAAAATAATGTACTATGACAACCAATTTATTTCATTGGTTTACATTTGACCAGCCACTACATGAGTCACTATGTAATGTACTGTTTCACTATGACAGTTTGTTCTAAGTATGATCTCAATAGATGTAAAAGAGAATTTAAAAATTAGCATTTATTGGGGCTGGGGAGATAGCTCTGTGGCACAACTGCCTGCTTGGCAAGTGCAAGGTCATGAGTTTGAACACTGGTCTGCAATAAATAAATAAATAAATTAGCATTAATTTATGAGAGAAACATTGAAAGAGAAATAGCCTTTACATGATGAATCTGATCTTTATCTACCACAAATTTCATGTATAACAATGAAATACTAAAACCATTACCTTTTCCATCAGGAATAAAACAAGGATGCCTTTCTTTCTCTTCAATATTATCTTGGAGGTCCTGGGCAGCTTAGCAGGGTGAGAGAAATATAAACATACACTAACCAGAAAGAATCAAAAAACCTGTCACTATCTGAACACAGTTGCCTATACAGAGGATGAGAAGAAGTCTACAGAGAAACATGTTTGAACTATGGAACAAGCAAAGTTCCTGGATATAAACTTAATATCTGAGAGAGAATTGCATTTCTATACATCAACAACAAATAGTTAAAATACCTGCAAAAGGGAATAACAAAAAGTACAGGGCTCTGTTGAAGACTTGGCTACGAAGGACTTACTTTAGAATGCTAAGATTCTGGAAGAAAGAATAGGTCATGCAATAAGAAATGAAAGTGTTTGACCTTCGTTTGGTTTATTATAAACTTGGTATACCAAAAATATGTACTAATTTAAAAACTGCTCCTCTTTTTTCTGCTGATATCACAGAAATGAGCTTCTATTTCTTAAACTATTTTTAGAAGAGAAGCTGTGTGGTTTATATTATTTATTATTTATTATTATTATCATTATTATTATTTTAAAACTTAGCAAGCATAAACCATCATTCAAAAACTACAGTCTCCCCCACACACTCCAGCATGGAGGATTGAACCCAGGCTTTCACATTAAACTGCAATCCACAGCTCGTTAGTTATTTTTTATTTTAAGATAAGACGTTGTTCCATTACTAAGTTTCCAGGACCACAGGCCTGCACTACTCTGCCCAGCTGCTTCAGTCTTTTTAGTTACAAAAGGTAGAGATTTCAGTGTACCTCCACTCTTTCTGCTAGACATCAACACAAATGGGTTACACATATATCCATACTGAGTGTCAGATTGAGACCCATGAAATTGTCCCTCCCATGGCAAGGTGTCCCATGCAAGCGTAGGTCTCTCAAGCAGACTTAGGTCTCTCTGTGCTCTTGATGTCTCTTAGATGACATCATGCCTCCTGCACCCAGGTCTGCTCCCTGGCAGTTAGGTGTGCTCAAATTTGACCCGATGTTTGTAGGACATCAGTGAGTAGAAGCTACAGGAAGGCAGGGGAAATCTAGGAAGGGAAGATCGCAAGAAACCTGGGTAGGTTTGGTGGAGCTTGGCCTGAACTGAAGAGCAAATGACCCAGTTATGACCTAAGTCTGAGCAATCCAGACCCAAAGGAAGTTCCTAGCAAAGGCACCCATGCAGGATCCCGGAAGTGCTGAAGGAAAAATGAGAACTTAGAAACCTGATTTAAGAAAGGAGAAGAACAAATTCTCTCTGGGTCTTAGATTCTTCATCGTGGAATTTACAGACTGCCTCAAGACTCTTTCAGCCAGTAAGAAAAAAGGTAGAATGCAGTGTGAGACTTCCTACTGGAAAAGCAGAAAAGCCATGCCTCAAGTCAGGTGGCTCAGTCTGACCCATGGATCCTGAAACAGCCGTCCCTCTGGCTGGAACATGCAGACCTCTACCGTTTGCTCAGCACAGAATCCAAGTGGGGCTCTAATACTCAGTAGGTTCCAGTGAAGGCGTCCATAGATAAGAGAGGAAACTTCCATTGGCTTGCCTAAGATCAGGGGTCTCAAAGCACACCTTCCAAACAAGCAACGTGGGCTTTCTCTGGGAGCATCTTAAGAACACAGAGTTTTTGGTTCCTCACCACGTTTACTGAATCCAGGACACTGCAGGTAAGACCTTAAGGATTTATGGTTTAACAACCCTGAAGGCGGTTCTAATACATAGTGAAATGTGAAGACCAGTGGACTGTCAATAAAATCTCACACAGGCCAGTGGTAACCAGATGAATTTAAATTTTACCCCTGAGCACATTGGACGGATACACTGCCTGGTCAGATCTGTTACTGTCATGAGTGCCATTCATCTAATATGTCCAACTCTCTGCCCTTTGGGGTTACATTCTTTGGAGCTGAATATGACCACAGCTTAGTTCTCATGAGTAGCATCAAGAGACCCTTGTGGTATAGACCTCACACTGCTTTCTCTATCCCTATGTAGTAATATTCAAGATGATGGCTATTCCATTAGCCTGGGTCCTTGACAAGGAGAAAAGAAGCTCATATGGCTGGAAATCACTTAAGATTTGGGGTTACTTGCTGCAGCATGGCGTAGCCTGTGCTAATCAATATAACAAGAAATTGTGATATTTCCTTAAATTTTTGTGAATACTCTTATTTCAAATGCCCTGCCCCACTTTGAGCCCAGTTTTGTTTCAATGACATATTATTGGCAAGTGCTCTTCAGCGCCTCTCTGTGGTCTAACATAAAGCTGGAAACATCCTAAGAGCTCAATAAATACTAAGCTATTGATCTACCACAACCTACATTTGCTTTAAAGACCACTTTCCATTTATAGCTCCTGTTTGTTTACAAAAATCTATCTACCACAAAACACTCCTCATATTTCCTCTTCAAATGGTTTCTTTCTCTCTTGATAGTACTTAAATCCAGCATTTGAGTCTCCTTGCTTTGTTTTAATTATTAACTGTGATTAGACACTCCAAAGGTTCTGCAGCAAACAAGCAATTGAATGCTTGTAATTTTCCTGATTATTTCCCTGACTCAACCCAGAACAAATAAAAACAAACAATAGAAGTCTGGGGCCAGCAAGATAGCTCAGGGGTCTAAAGCGACTAGTTAGGCAAGCTTAGGTAACTGCAGGGACCACAGTTTGATCCCCAGCACCTGAACCAGCATAATATACATAAATAAATAGTTTTAAAAAATTAGTCAGCCAGGCGTGGTGGCTCACGCCTATAATCCCAGCACTCGGGAGGCTGAGGCAGGAGGATCGGTGCAAGTTCGAGACCAGCCTGGGCTACAATAGTGAGCTCAAGGCCAGCCTCAACTGCATAGCGAGACCCTGTCTCAAAAAGACAAAAAAAAAAAAAAAAATTAGTCAAAGGAGTGTTTGTTTTCTCAGCTAGATTAGTATGAATTTATACCTTTTTTGCATTTGCACTAATGAGAATTATGAGTAATTCTCCCATAGTGAGCACCAATATGAAATTCTTTCTTAAGTGGTAGTCATAATTTAAGCTACTTAAAGGAAAGTAACTAAATACCAACCAGCATCTACCATGTGGTGTATTCAAACCTAAACATCTTTCAAGAATTAGGCTGCAAGCTCCCAGAGCTGGGGTGAGGCGATGGCATCCTCAAGATCTGGCATGGAAGCTGGCCATTCTAAGGAGCAATCTGTATATATGGTTAGCTGAATAAGCAAAGCAATGAATGAATGAATGAATGAATAAATTCAAACTTTTCTTTAAAAAACTACATGTAAGAAACTAAAGGCCACATTATGTTTAATGATCTTTATGAAAGAAACATAATTGTGAAATCTGCCCTGTTCAAGATTCTTTGTCTAAAGATTTCTGCCTTGACAACAACCATTAATTTCTGAAAATGTATTTTCCTCACCCTAGGATGCCCTTATTCCCAGGGCTTTTGCCCACATTAACAGCCCTTCTAAGATACAAGCGAAAGTCCTATTTAAATAGACAATGGAACTACCACTTGAAAATGAAGTAGGAACATATGACAATGATTCTTACATTGTCAGTAAATGCTGACAATACGAACTAACCAGATAAAGTCAATGGACAGTGAATATCTTTTTTTTTTTTTTTTTTTTTTTTTTTTTTTTTTTTTTTTGTCTTTTTGAGACAGGGTCTTGCTATACAGTTCAGGCTGGCCTTGAGTTCACTTTTGTAGCCCAGGCTGGTCTCGGACTCACTCTGATCCTCCTGCCTCAGCCTCCCGAGTGCTGGGATTACAGGCATGCACCACCATGCCTGGCTGAGAGTGAATATTTTCATGTGCAAAACAACAGTGATTCTGCCATTTCCTTAAACCCACAATTTGCTCTTAATAGTCCAGAACTCAACAGAATGCCCACACAAAGGAAATTGTTCCAGGGCTCTCTTTGTGGTCAGGAAAGCTGCAGGATCCTGCTCTGGGCTACTGAAATATTTGACAATCTGACTGTAACTCCTAGTCTATGGTAGACCAGAAAACCTTATTCCTTAAAGGAAGCTCTGATGAAGGGAGTGTGGAGGAGATAAAATGGTCCCTCCCTAGGGCGTGGTGTATTTCTCCAGCACAGTTGCCCCTCAACTAATTCCAGGAGTCCTGAAAACATACAAATCCAAGGATGCACAAGCCCATTCTATGCATTGGCATAGTGTTTGTCGACGGTTCACATCCTCCCTAGTTGTCTAGGTTACTTGTAGTACCTAAAGCAATGAAGATGCCATATAAATCGTTGTGCTGTGTTTTCTAGGAAATAACAAGGAGAAAAGTACAATTATGTTCAGGACAGAAATGATTTTTTTGTCAAAATATTTTTAATCCAGCAATGGTTGGCTATATCTATGGATTTGAAACCCAAGAATACAGTGGTTTTCTGGGTGACAAGAACATCTGAAATGAGGGCTCATGAGATACCTCAGCAGTCTAAAGCACCTGCTTAGGAAAGCTTAGGCAACCACAGGGACCACATTTGATCCCCAGCACTATATGCTGCGCCAGCCCTACCCCCAGGGCAGGCTGAACCAGCCATAATAGAAAGAAGAAAGAAAGAAAGAAAGAAAGAAAGAAAGAAAGAAAGAAAGAAAGAAAGAAAGAAAGAAAGAAAGAACAAAGTTTTTTTTTAAAAAAAAAAAAAAAAACATTCAACATAAAATAACTTGCTTGATTGTCTTATTTTACTTTTTTAACTCAGCCTTCATTAAAGGTTGAAATATAAGTTTTCATTTTCAAATGTAAATTAAGTCATAGAGTCATTTACACATCTGTATGAATTAGCTTTTATACAATGTGTACTTTGCCTGAATCCTTTCCCTGCTTAGAATAAGACAGTAATAAATGCAGCTATACTCACTCTTCAGCCTATCTCCTTTACATCAAGGGAGCCCATTCTATTAGGGAAAAGTAACAGACAACCAAGGAAGCACTTGTCAAGTTAACTTTCACACATTTATGTTCTAGGATTACATCATTACTTGCAATATCCTTTGGCATCCCCCTTTTGAACAGGAAATTAGTTTTAAGCAATGGAAACCAACTCTGGTTAATTTGAAGCCAAAAAAAATGAGTACAAAACTACTGGCTATTTCACATGATCACCATAAAAGGGTCTCAAGACTCAAAAACTCTACAGACCATTATGTCAGAGACCCTATGGGGCCTCCACAGTCACTGTTCTGAGTTTCAAACACCACAGCATATATTGCCATCTCGCTGAGGGGCCTCAGAACCACCACAGAACTCCCTGCTGCCACCACTTCCCTGGAAATGTGCTCTTGGCGTCCTGCCACAGCTGCTGAAGGAGACTGGCACAATGCTCCACACATTTCAAAGTTCAGGCAGCTTCCACTGGTAGACTTGACTCGTACCTGTACAGGGGCAGAAGACTGCAAGAGTGGCACTTTCTGGCCCAGCATAGAAGAAAATTACTCTTTCCTATGTTGCCTAAACGCTTCTGATTTTTTACTCTCCAAAATTTAGATTTCAGCTTTGGAATGTTACCATTTTATTAAGAGTGTTGATATATTTAATATTGGATATATTTACATCCTAGAGAAAATAAATAAATATAATGAAACTGGATTTTCCGATGGTTGGAATTGAGCAAGTAAGCATTAGAAAGTAGGATGGGAAAAGGAAAAGAAGACATTCCCATTTTGCCAATGGTAAAGATCCCATGTTTGGTCTTGATGAGTTGGAGACTTGAGAATTTTTGCAGAAAAACGTGCAGGTTAGATCTGGGGATGAATACACTATTGCACTCAGTTTAGGAATCATTGTCTACATTAAAGGATCAATACTGTATTTGGTAATGATAGTATTTCTCTTGGGATTCAATCGGCTTTACATTGTGTAGTTTTAGAAAATCTGGTAAAAAACAAGAGTTAACAAACATTTTGTATAATAAGCTATTAATGTCTGCTCCAACAAAATTATGTCATTTGGCAACAGATTCAGTGAGTAGAAAACATGGAAACACAAGCTGAAAAGCTTAAGTTTAATTTCTGACTTCATCGTTGAGCCCCACAGTCTCCATGGTGGACAAGCACGCAAAGGGAGAGAGAAGCAAGATTTAATACTTTCATTCCTTCTCCACTGCTCTCTATATTTCTTTAAATCTTCTAATTTATTTATCTTAATTTATTAATTTTTAGTGAGAAAGAAATAACAGTGAGACAGTTTCCGAACAGATTAGTAGGACAGCCATAATAATTGTTGTGTTCTCAGTGGTTGTTCAGAGTACAAGATGCAGTAACTTGTCTAAACACTGTTAGTACAAATATTTCTTCTCACTGAACCAAGAAAAAGTAATTGAAAAAGTAATCATATGTATAGTCCAATAGTCCACGTAGTAGTGGGTTTTCAGCAGAACAAGACATGCAGAAGCAACAGAAAAGAGTTCTAGGTGAATATCAGAACATAATTATTGTAAGGTTCCTTCCTCTGGCAAAAAAAAAAAAAAAAGAAAAGAGAGAGAGAGAAGTGGAAGAAAGGTAAAGAAAACCTTCATTGCTCATCAGGAGAGGGCAGGAAAGAGGTTTTAAGGACACTTGGAGGAGGAAGAGGAGGAGGAGGAGAAGAAGGAGGGAGGGAAGACGTTATCTAGCTGGGTTAGGAGCAGAGTTTGAATGGATTGTATAATGTCTGGTGTCCTACCTGGCACTGATTAAAGAAGGCTAAGCATTTGCATGATACAGGAAGTTGAGGTAAATGGTGTGGAGAGAAAGACAGCAGTCAGTCTAGGAGCAGTGCTTTTTCGGTTTGGGATCCCCACCCATGCTGGCTCACCACCATGGGGATGCGGCAAACCTTTACATGGGTGCAGATCCATCAATGCTGGCCTAAGGTAATTTCGGGGGACTCCAATGTGGAAAATCCTGTCAACTCTGACAGCTCAGAACTTAAGTAGACATTCAACATCATCTAGACCAGGTGCCATACAAGAATATTTCTGTGACAGCCCAGAAAGGCACTTGTCCTTTCTATTTGAAATGCCCCCATAATTACCAGCACCTACAGGCTCTCAAGCCAGCCCAGCTGTTGTTGAACCATACTCATTGTGAGCCGGTAACACAGCCAGCGCGTCCGCCGCGTGTAAGCTGCCTGCGCCCCTCTGCCCCGCCTCTGCGTTCCTGCGACTCACTTCTTGTTCCAGTCCCGACCCAAGTCCCAGCTGGTAGCACAGCCCGCGCATTCGCCACAGGTAAGCTGCCTGCGCCCCGCTGCCCCACCTCTGCATTCCTGCGACTAACTTCCTGTTCCAGTCCCGACCCGAGTCCCAACCGGTAGCACAGCCCACACGCCGGCTGGGTCAGGATCCTTGGCCCGCCTTCCCCTCCCTCGCTCCCCCCCCACCCCTTTTTTTTTGAACCCCTCCAGTCCAAGCTCAAGCATCGAACCCATCAAACATCTTGTCTGGCAACCGATCTGGTCCATGAGCCTACCAGGACTACTCAATCCCAAAGCTCCACCTCCACTTACAGACCGCATCTGCCGGGATTCACAGAAGCTAGCAGCCAGAGCTCCAGCACAGAGTCAGAAACCTCTGTAGAGGAACCAGCTTGGAGTCTCCAGACCAAACGCCCATAGACACAGCATAACACCATCAAAGTGCAGAGGCTGCTTCCATACAAAATGATAACAACAAGGAGTAGGATGCAATCTCAGGGCCCGTGCCCACCCAAACCAAATACAGAAGACACTATCATGGAAGAAAATAGGAACCGTACAGATGAAACCTCTGAACTGGTAACATCTGAGGCAGACACACAAGTGCAGAAACTTATAGAGCAACTAAGATCAGAGATAACATCTGAAGTAAAAAAAGAAATACATGAAGTGGAAAAATGGCTGGAGAAACGTATAGAGGACATTAGAGCAGAAATAATATCTAAAGTTGACAAAGACATGCCTGAATCAATAGCATCCCAAGTACGGGAACAACTACACAAAAGTAGAAAGAAGAACAGAACAGAAATAATCTCTGTATTAGAGAGAGAAAGGATAACCATAATGACAGACTTCAATACTATTAAAGAGGACATCGATAAAAAATTAGAGGAGAATAGAAAAATGATGGACTCCCTGACGGAGCAATATAAGAAAGACATAGATTTCATGAAACAGTTTCAAAGAGATATACAAGAAAATAAAACCTCGATCACAAGTTGGCAGAGCCGAATGAACGAAAATGAAGATAGAGTTTTGAACCTTGAAGACACAGTTGCAGCCAGTGAAAGAGTAAGAAAGGATCTTTTAAAAACAACCAGAATGCAGGAAAAAATAATTCATCATCTGCAAGACGATGCAAAAATGAACAACGTGAGATTAATAGGAATCAATGAGAAAGAAGAAGTCAATACAAATGATATAAAAAGAATATGGGCAGAAGTAATAACAGAAAACTTCCCAAATTTGAGAAAACAAACAGACATTCAGGTAACTGAAACCTACAGGACCCCAAATAACATCAACCCAATTAAAAAACACGCTAAGACATATAATAGTCAAGATACCAGAAATCCAGCTGAAGAATAATATACTAAAAGCTGCTAGAGAAAAGAAACAGGTCACATTTAAAGGAAAACCCATCAGAATAACAGCGCATTTCTCTTCACAAACCATGAAGTCAAGAAGAGCATGGAGCAGAGTGCTTCATGTCCTCCATGCAAACAATTTTCAGCCCAGACTATTGTACCCGGCAAAACTCTCCTTCAAGTATGAGGGAGAAGTGAAATATTTCCACGACAAAGAACAACTAAAGAATTTCATGACATCAAAGCCAGTGCTACATAATATTCTAACAAATATTTTAGAAAGGGACCAAAATGACCCGAATTCAACAAATGAGAACAGAAAGATCCCATCAAATAGAGTAACCAATAGGAGGAAAAATTGGTAAACACTAGCGAGTAAGAGTCATGTCAGTCATAAGTCAATACATTTCAATTATAACCATCAATGTAAATGGACTCAATTCTCCAGTTAAAAGAAGTAGACTTGCAGAGTGGATAAGGAAACAGAGCCCAACAATATTCTGCATACAAGAAACACATTTAACCCATAAAGAAACTCATAGGCTTAAAGTTAAAGGTTGGAAAACAGTACTACGTGCTCCAGCACCTCAAAAAAAAGCAGGGGTAGCAATCCTCTTTGCAGACAGTCTAAGCTTCAAACCAACACTGATCCAATGAAATAGAGAAGGCCACTACATACTGGTTAGGGGAAAAATTCATGATGAAGAGGTAACACTCATAAATATGTATGCACCCAACATGGGAGCAGCAAGCTATATAAAACAAACCTTAATGGACCTGAA